>JAODAL010005560.1:0-142291 GCA_025379985.1 Phyllomedusa bahiana | reverse complement strand
CCCCCCCCCCCCCCCCCCCCCCCCCCCCCCCCCCCCCCCCCCCCCCCCCCCCCCCCCCCCCCGGTGAATTTGCAGCGGTAGATGCTGCTTTAAAGTTTCTCTAGTTAACTACATAAAATCTTCAAAATCTCAAAATCTAACTAAATTGGAAGGTCACGCTAATAGTAGAGGTTTCTCTGTGCAAAAATTTAGACAAATTTTCGCTGAGCTGTTTGGCCACAGGAGAGCAGGCCCTTTCCCCTATGGGGACGTTGAAAACATGAGGCAAAAAGGAAACGCTGTTCTTTTTTAAAACGAGGTATTGATTTTTCAGCCAATCAAAACCATACACACCCCAGTCATGACGTCGCACACACATCTCCCCCTGCTCTATTTTAATTATTTGTGGCCCCCAAAAAAAAATTTACGGAAGCGCCGAAAAGGCGGATCTTAATAGGTGACGATTTTAACCCTTTAATTATCGCATGTTGGAAATTTCGATCACCAAAAAAACCCTTGCCGATTTCAATTTTGCGAAAAAAATGCTCAAACAAATCGTGACTTTTTTTTTGGGCTTATGAAGGGTCATGTTTGTTACCTGAAGATGTAAGGGGTTTCCCTACCCCTCTTCTTGAAAAACCGTGTATGATCCTTATTTTCTTTGAATATTTGTTTCCTCCCTAGAGAAATAGACAGTGATGTCCTGACACTTATGGGTCTAAAAGAGATAAAAAAAAAAACAGAGGCGGGATTTTGGAGAAAGTATGTTTTTGCTTGTATTAAAGATTATTCTTTGGTAGGTGCCAAGGTAGGGTGGGATTTAACCCTTTACTGCCACAGACAGTTTTGGTCTTCAGGACGTGACCCTAATTTTTCAAATCTGTGCAAGAATACAGAGTTATGGGATGGGAGATTTTCAATTGAAAAAAAATGCAGCTTCTGAATTAAAAATACATAAAAAGGAAGGGAAGAGGAAAAAAGGTCACAAAGGTAGTGTCTGGGTAATGGAAAAGTTTTTTAATGCACAAAATCCAACAGAAAAAAAATCTTAAAAAAATAAAAGGCAACAAAGTGAAAAAACAATCACAGGTGCCCTAATAAATGTCTGTGTGACAAAAGAAAACAATGCAAATGCCTGAAAACCCATCTCTTCAAGATTGCCTATAAAATACAATAACCCCTCCACCAGTACACCGCCCCACAAAAATGGCTGCCCCTCACCTTGTGTCTCCTTCCTTCCCCATTGTAGATTGGAAGCCCCTGCGGGCAGGGTCCTCTCTCTGCACCAGTTTTAAGTCGTTCATCGTTATCATTGTACTTGTTTGATCTATATTATGTATATAACCCTCTTCGAATGTACAGCGCCCTGAAATCAATGGCGCTCTAAAATAAATAATGGTAATAAATAAACCATAACTAAACACCGCTTTGAATCAGAGTGTTTTGTAGGTTTTTTTGTCCAAAGCAGCTGGGTTTCCAACGAGTTTCTTGCTGGCTTTTAGTTTTTTGTTGAGGTTTTTGGGCAGTCTTCAATGTATGCAAAATTCATGTACTTTGTTTAAACACCTGGGCAGTTTTCCAGCAGAACCGCCCAAAAACCACACCAAAAGACACAGAAAAACCGTCCGGTGGTTTACATAGACTTCAATTGTATATATTTTCTTCTGGTCACCTTTTACAACATGGTCCTAAAACCGTTGGCTCCCAAAAACAAGCAGAAAGACTACAGGTCCATTTTTTGTATTAACGTCTATATGGACTTTTTTCCGTCAGATTTTCAGTGGTTTCAAAATACTAAAACCGCCGAGAATCTGACGGGAGAGCTCTGCTGTGTAGACATCACCTAACGTCGCCTTTTGCAAAGGCTTTTCCCATAAGCCTTTGTTGTGAGCAAACGCCCATGAAGTACAAAAGGTGAAGTTGAACCCTCACACGGACTTGGTGGCTCTCCTCAAGGAGAGATCTTTCCCCCTGCTGAGCCACACTCGCTTCTCATCCAGCAAGCCAGACTTCTACTCTGCACTGAACAGGGGCAAATAGCCCGAAACAGCCGTCTGTAGATGAATTTATCTGGCTTGGCGTCGATCCTTTTGACATCACAACACTCTTCTGAGCTACATGTGGATTAGGGATCACTTCATCCAATAGATGGCGCTAGTGAGCTTTTTCCCATAAGCCTTTGGTCTATATTGGCTTCATCAACGGTGTTCATCGGCCACAACGAAAAGACTTAGCTAACTGGTGCAAAGCCCCCGGCAGCTGGAGTTTCTATTGTGTCAGTGACTGCTCTGGGCCTTACTCCTCATCTCTGTGTGAATTTCTATCTGGGGGTTTGGTCTTCGGAGAGAAAGCAGATTCCCCAGACACTGAATCCTCTTATGGGTTTTGAGTCTTCTTTCTCAAATGTGCTTAACTAATTTCCAAAACCAAGGTGAAGCCCTGACCATACGCCTTAAGCCTGACCGAGATTCAGGCTCGGACTCGGCTGCCAGGGGTTCGGCCGGGGGATCGGCTCAGAGACCGGCCCGGGAATTGGGGACTAGTGTCCCCGACTCCCGGGGCTGCGCGGTGTCAGCAGAGCACAGAAGGCGCTAGACCTTCAGCCTGCCAGGCGGGGCCTACAGCGGTGACGTAGGCGGCGCTGTGATGTCGTGCGCGAGTAGAAGCCAGCGGCAGCTGCTTGTCGCGGTCAGGAGCGGGAGTCAGGTACGTTGTTGTGTGTGTGTTGTTTGTTTGGTTTTTTTTTAATATAAGAAGGGGGCCCTGACTACCTGGCTAATTTATAAAGGGGGCCCTGACTACCTGGCTAATTTATAAAGGGGGCCCTGGCTACCTGGCTAATTTATAAAGGGGGCCCTGACTACCTGGCTAATTTATAAAGGGGGCCCTGGCTACCTGGCTAATTTATAAAGGGGGCCCTGACTACCTGGCTAATTTATAAAGGGGGACCTGACTACCTGGCTAATCTATAAAGGGGGCCCTGGCTAATCTATAAAGGGGGCCCTGGCTAGCTGGTTAATCTATAAAGAGTACCCTGACTACCTGGCTAATTTATAAAGAGTACCCTGACTACCTGGCTAATTTATAAAGGGGGCCCTGGCTAATCTATAAAGGGGACCCTGACTACCTGGCTAATCTATAAAGGGGGCCCTGGCTAGCTGGTTAATCTATAAAGGGGCCCTGACTACCTGGCTAATTTATAAAGGGTGCCCTGGCTACCTGGCTAATTTATAAAGGGGGCCCTGGCTACCTGACTAATTTATAAAGGGGGCCTTGGCTACCTGGTTCATCTATAAAGGAGGCCCTGGCTAATCTATAAATGGGGCCCTAGCTACCTAGTTAATCTATAAAGGGGGCCCTGGCTTATCTATAAAGGGGGGCCTGGCTAATCTATAAAGGGGGTCATGGATACCTGGCTTATCTATAAAGGGGGCACTGGATACCTGGGTAATCTATAATGGGGGGCCGGGCTACCTGGCTAATCTATAAAGGGGGCCCTGGCTACCTGGCTAATCTATAAAGGGGGCCCTGACTACCTGGCTAATCTATAAAGGGGGCCCTGGCTACCTGGCTAATCTATAAAGGGGGCCCTGGCTACCTGGCTAATCTATAAAGGGGGCCCTGACTACCTGGCTATAGAAAGGGGGGCCTGACTACCGGGCTCATCGATAAAGGGGGCCCTGGCTACCTGGCTAATCTATAAAGGGGGCCCGGGACTACCTGGTTTAATCTATAAAGGGGGCGCTAGGTAGCTGGACAATTTATAAAGGGGGCCCTGGAAATGGTTAATCTAAAAAGGGGGCCCCTGGCTCCCTGGCAAATTTTATAAAGGGGGGCCCCGGGGCTCCCTGGCAAATTTTTTTAAAGGGGGCCCCTGGCTAATCTATAAAGGGGCCCTGATTTACCTGGCTAATCTAAAAAGGGGGGCGGGGTTTGTGGTTAATCTTTTAAAAGGGGGCGCTGGCTGCGGGGAAAATTTTATAAAGGGGGCGTGGCTAGCGGGTTTTTCTTTAAAGGGGGCCCCTGGTTTACGGGTTTTAATTTATAAAGGGGTCCCCGCCAAATTTAAAAAGGGGCCCCCCTGGCTACCGGGGCTAATTTATAAAGGGGGCCCTGGTTTACGGCTAATCTTTAAAGGGGGGCCCTGGTTTACCTGGTTTTTTTTTTAAAAAGGGGGCCCCTGGCTTCTGGTTAAAACCCTTTTAAAGGGTTTGGCCCCTGGTCCCGGGGAAATTTTTTAAAGGGGGCCCGGGGCTCCCTGGTTTAATCAAAGGGGGGGCCCCGGGTTTTAACCGGGCAAATTTATAAAAGGGGGGCGCTGGCAAATTTCAAAAAAGGGGGGGCCCTGCAAAGGGTTTCATCTAAAAAGGGGGGCCCCTGACTCCCGGGGCTTTTCTTAAAAGGGGGCCGGGCCCAAATTTTAATTTTAACAGGGGGCCCTGACCCCCCAAAGAAACAAAAGGGGGGGCCCGGGAAATACTTTAATGAAAAATAAAAAACATACCTAAAAACCTCCCTAAGGGGCCCCCTACTTTTTTCTACTTGGGGTTTTATTTCCCCAAGCCCCCATGTCTACTTATTTTTTAATTGGGGCCCCTACCAACTTATCCAGGGGGGGTTTGCCTTTACCAAAAATGGGGCCCCTTTTTAAAAAGTACCAGGGGCCCTTCCCAACTTGCACCTACCAATTGTCATTTTGAGAAAAGGGCCAGCAGCTCATATTTTGTAGCATTCCCTCCAGGGATTTTGTTCTCTCCCCAATTCCAACCTTAGGTACAGGCCTCAAAGGTTAGGGTTGTCCCCGTTTCCCCCACCCCTGGGAAGTTTTTTCAAAAGGGGGGGGAATGGTAAAGGGGATGCGGGAAAAAAATTTGAGGATTTAAATTTTTGTGTGTAATTTCGCGGGTTTGGGAGTGGGGGGGGCAAGTCATCTTTGGCGGTTGGGAAATGATACAAAAGGAAAAGGGGAAATTCAAAAGGGACTTTTAAGAGAAAGAGAACAACCTCAGTCAAAAAGTCTTCGGTGAGCCCCTGATGTCGGGATTTTTTTACGTCTATATTGGACATTTGCCTGTATTAAATGTAATGTGTTTTGGGGACCTGAGCGGGTTTGTTAAAATCTTTGTGGTCTTTATGGCAGTATTTTTGGTTTATCCCTGAGTGGTGTCTGCCTCTATGTGGTTCTTTTATGGCATTTATTTTTGGTTATCCCCTTGAACTGGTTTTCTGCCCTCTATGTGGTCTTATTGGAAGTGTTGTAGCTTAAAACCTGAGGGGGTTTTGGGCCACTTTGGGGTCTCTTTATGGCGGTGTTGTATTTTTTTAAAACTGGTTTGGTGTCTGCCCTCTTTTGTAAATCTCTATATGGCAGTTTTGGTAGTTTAAAAACCTGGGGGGGTTTTCTGACCATTTTTGGGGTCCTATATGGGGGTGTTGTGGTTTATAACTGGCTGGTTTTTGACCTCTTTGTGGTCTCTATATGGCGGTTTTTGTGGGGTTTTTTCCCTTTAGCTGGGGGTCTGCCCTTATGTGGTCTCTCTTTTGGGGGGTTTTGGGTTGGTTAAAGTGGGGCGGGGTTTGGTCGGACCTCCATGTGGTCTCTTTATGGCGGTGTTGTAGGTTTTTCCCTGAGTGGTTTTCTAAACCCCCTTTTGTGGTTTTCTCTATGGCGGTTTTTTTTAGGTTATAGTGAGCGGGTTTTGTCTAAACCTTTTGTGGTCTCCAAAGGGCCGGTGTTTTTTTGATTTTTCCCTGACCCTGGTTTTTCTGCCCCTTTTTGGGTGGGCCCCTTTTTTGGCAGTGTTGAAAGGTTATCCCCTGGCTGGTGTTTGGCCCTCTTTTGTGGTCTCAAATTTGGGGGTTTGGTTGTTAGGTTATCCCGGAGGGGGGGTTTGTCAGACCTCTATGTGGTCTCTAATGGGTGGGTTGTAGGTTATTTCTGAGTTGGGGACTGGACCTCTATGTGGTCTCTTACGTGCGTTTTTAGGTTATATCTGAGTGGGGGGACTGCCCTCTTTTGGGGTCTCTTTTGGGGCAGTTTTTGTAGGTTATAGCTGAGTGGTGTCGGGACCTCTATGTGGTCTCATTTGGTGGTTTTTGAAAGGTTATACCTGGGGCTGGTGTTGACTCTTTTGGGGTTTCCCCTTAAAAGGGCCCGGTTTTGTAGGTTTATCGGCCCCCGGGTTTAAAAGGGGCCGGGTTTTTAACCTTTTTCCATGATTGTAAGGCTTATGTTTCACCCCGCAACTGCAGGGCGAAATTTTTCCCGAAAATTTCGCTGTGGGGCGGGGGGCTGGGGGGGGGGGTTTTCCGGGCACGTCCCCGGGCCCCATGGGACAACCCCAAGGGTTTAGGGGGGCCGAAAGTTTTTACGCTGCTAAAAAAAGGGGGAAATGTAAATTTTCCCCCCGCCCGGCGGTACGCGGGGGGTGGGGAGCGAAATTTTGTTTCTATAAAAGAAACTGTAAATTTTCCTTTTAATGAAGGGGCCGTTTTAGCCGAAATTTGGACACTTCGGGGGTTTTTTAGGGAAAACCGAAAAGGGCCCCTTTTTTTAAGGCCGTGTGAACATACCCTTTAAGGTGGGGAAAACCCCTGCCCCCCTTGGTGATGGTAGTTAGCTTACTTTTTGTGGTGTTTTTTTTTTGGGAGGTGGTGGGGGTGCGTGCCAATGGAAACTTTTTTTAGGGGGATTTTGGTATGGGGGTGGGGGGGGGGATTTGTATGTGGGGGGGAAGGGGAATATTGTAGGGTGGGTGGAGGGGGATATTGTTTTTGTGGGGGGGGGGGGTTTTGTTTTGGGGGTGGAGGGGGTTATTGTATGTGGGTGGAGGGGGGAAAATTGTATGGGGTTTTTGGGGGGGGGGATTTTGTGTGTGGGGGGAGGGGGATGGGTGTTTGGGGGTGGGGGGGGGATTGGTATGTGGGGTGGGGGGGGGATTTGTATTTGGGTGGGGGGGATATTGTATGTGGGTGGAGGGGAAATTGTATTGCGGGTGGGGGGGGATTTTGGGGTTTTTGTGGGTGGGGGGGGGAAATATTGTATGGGGTGGGGGAGATATTGTATGCGGGGGGAGGGGGATATTTTTGGGGGGTGGGGGTTTTTTTTTGGGGGTGGAGGGGGATATTGTATGCGGGTGGAGGGGGGATATTTTTTGGGCGGGAAAGGGGGATTTTGTTATGGGGGGAATGGGGGGGGGGGATATTGTATGCGGGTGGGGGGGGATATGGTATGTGGGGTTGGAGGGGGATATTGTATGCGGGGGGGAGGGGGATATTGTATGCGGGTGGGCGGGGGATATTTGAAATTGGGGGTTTGGGGGGGGTAATTTGTATGCGGGTGGGGGGGGGTTTTATTGATGGGGTGGGGGTGGTTAATTTTTTGGGGGGAGGGGGATATTGTATGGGGGTTTGGGGGGGGATTTGTTTTGGGGGTTTGGAGGGGGTTTATTGTAGTGGGTGGTGGGGGTTTTTGGGTTTGTGGGTGGGGGGGGGATGTTTTTATGTGGGGGGGGGGGGGGTTTAGTTTTATGTGGGTGGAGGGGGTTATTGTATGGGGGGTGAGGGGGAAGGGAAATGGAGTACTTCCCTGTGTCTATGATATGTTAGGATTTGGAATTGTGGGACAAAACTTGTATTTTTCTACACAATATTTTTTCTGTTTATGTGAAAAATGGGCGCATTTATGTCTGGGGAGCCGGAAATTTTAATTTTAATGTACAGTGGGGGTGGGCCCCAAAACCCCCCGGGTCCAACACTCCCGAGATTAATATTTTCCAGCTTTAGGTTAAAAAAAATTCAGTGTAAAAAAAAGTTAATAAAAACCCACCCCCAACCTTCAAATCTCCCAAGAGGGGGACCCGTATGATTTAATGGTATGCCAGGACCTGGGGATGATGTCAAGGGGAGGGGGGGAAGCATGGGGACTGCTTTGTTCTGCCGGGGGAACCTGTGATGATTTTTAACGGGAGGGGGGGAGTCATTTGATGCTGTGTGCTGAAGGACCTGTGATGATTTTAAATGGAGGGGGGGATTTAATGGGGGACGGGGATGTGTAGCTGAGCCTTTTGGGGGTTTAACTGCCTGTAGCGGGACCCGTGTTGTTTTGAAAAAGTCCCCTGTAGCTGAGCCGTGTGTGTTTTAATGTGTGTAGCTAAAGGTTTTGTGTGTGTAAGGGTCCCGTAGCTGACCCGGTTTTGTGTGGAAAACGTCCCTTTTAGCTGAGCCTTGTGTGGGGTAACGTGTCTGTACCCCGGGCCCCCGGCTTTTGTTTTAAAAACGTGCGGTAGTTTGACCAGGGTGGGGGGAAAGGGCCTTTTGCTGAGCCTTTTCCTTGTGTGGGGGGAAACGTGCTTTGCTGGCTGTGTGTTTTAAAGTCCCTGTAGTGAGGGCGTGTGTTTTAAGTGGTGCTGGGGTTTTGTGTGGGGAAACTTTGTTGTAGCTGAGCCGGTGTTTTTGGGGTAAACGTGTTGTAGCTGACCCGCTTTTGGTGTGTAACTGTCTTTTGCTGAGCCCCCGTGTGTGTAACGTGCTTTTGGGTGAGCCGTGTGGGGGGAAACTGTGGTAGGGGCCCGTGGGGTTTTAAGTGCCTGTAGCTAAAAGCCCCCGTGTTTTGTAACGTGGGGGGAGCTGAAGCGGGTGGTGTGGTTTGGCCTTTTGTTTGAGCGGGGGTGTTTAAACTTTGCCTGTAGTGACCCCGTGTTTTTGTAACGGGGCCTGTAGCTGGGGGGTTGTGTGTGTAATTTGTTTTGTAGCTGAGCCGCGGGGGTGAAAAAGGTGCCTGTAGCTGACCCGGTTGTGGTGAAATTTTTGCCTGTAGCTGGCCGTGTGTTTTTAAACGTCCCTTTTTAGTGACCCCGTGTGGGGGTTTTAAAGTGTGAAAGCTGGGTGTGTGTTTTAAATTTGCCTTTTGTGGCCGCGTGGTGTGTAAACGTGCCTTTTGCGGGGAGCCGGGGTGTGTTGAAACGGGGTGAAAGCAGGCTTTTGTGTGTTAACGTGCCTTTTGTGAGCCCCCGTGGGGGTTTCGGGCTGTAGGGGCCCCCTTTTGGGGGGTTTGTAACTTTGTCTGTAGCGGGAGGGGTGTGTGTAACGTGCTTTTGCTGGCGGCCGGGGGGTAAGGGGCCGGGTTAGGGACCCCCGGTCGTGTTTTTTTAACTTTGCCTTTTGTAAAGGGTTTGGGTGGGAAACGTGCCGGGAGTTGGACCCCCGTGTGTTTTTGTAAGGGTGTCTGTACCCTGAGCCCGGGTGTGTGTTTTTAAGTGCCTGAAAGCTGAGCCGTTTTGTGTGTGAAATTGTGCCTTTTGCTGACCCCGTTTTGTGTGGGAATTTGCCTGTAGTGAGCCGTGTGTGTAAAGGGTTGTGTGGGTGGCCGGTTGTGTTTTGAAAAGTGTGTGCTGAGGGTTTTGTGGGGTTTTAAAGTGCCTGTAGCTGAGGGGTTGTGTGTTTTTTTTAACGTCCCTTTTGTGGGGGCCGGTTTTTGTGAAACGGCTGTAGTGACCCGGTTTGGGTGAAACGTGCCGGTAGTGAGCGGTTTTGTGAAACCGTGCCTGTAGCTGGGCGCGGGGGTTTTTAAACGTGTGTAGCTGCCAGGGGTGTGTGAACGTGCTTTTGTGGGGCGGTGTGGGAAAAGGGTGGGGGCTGACCCGGTGTTTTGTAAAGTGCCTTTTTGCTGAGCCGCTGTGTGAAAAGTCCCTGTAGCGGGCCCGTTTTTGGGTTAACGTCCCTGTAGCTGAGCCCCGTGTGTGAAAACCGGGGCTGTAGCTGAGCCGGGGTGTGAAACGTGTCGGGTAGCTGGGGCGGGGGTTGTGTTTTAACGTGCCGGGTACCCGGGGCCCGGGTGTTTTTAAAACGTGCCTGTTGCGGAGCCGTTGTGTTTTGTAACGTTCCCTTTTGTGGGGCCGGGTGTGGGGTGTAATTTGCCTTTTGTGAGCGGGGGTGTTTTAAGGGTCCCTTTGAAAGCGGACCCGTGTGTGTAAAATGTCCCTGTGCTGAGCCTTTGTTGTTTTGGGGCAACGTGTGTAGCTAAACCCTTTGTGTGTAAAAATGGGCCTGTAGCTGAGCCGGGGTGTTTTTTTTTCGTGCCTGTAGCGGGCCCCCTTTTGTGTGTGAAAATGCCGGGAGCGGGAGCGTGTTTGTTTTTTAAGTGCTTTTGGGGAGTCTTTTGGGTGGTGTAACGTGCCTGTAGCTAGCGCTTTGTGTGTAAAGGTCCCTGTAGTGAGCCGCGTGTGTGTAATTGCTGTAGGGGGGGTTTGTTTTGAAAATTTGGCGGTTGCGGCCGCGGGGGTGTTGAAAAACGTCCCTTTTGGGAGCCGCGTGTGTGAAACGTCCCTGTAGTGACCCGGTGGTGTAACTTTGCCTGAAAGCTGAGCCCCCCGTGTGTTTTGTGCTTTGTAGCTGAGCGTGTGTTTTAACGGGGCCTGTAGCTGACCCGGTGTGAAAAAGGGGCCTGTAGTGAGCCGTGTGTGTGTAACGTGCCGGTAGCTGAGCCGTTTTGGGGTTGTAACGTGCCTGTAGCGGCCCCCAGTGTGTTTGTAACTTTGCCGGTTTAGTGGGGGCCGTGTGGGGGTTTTTAACTGGTGTAGCTGGGGGCCGTATTGTGTTTTGAAAACGTCCCTTTTGTTTGGGGGTTTGTGTGTTTTTAACGTGCCTGTGTGGGGCCGTGTTGGGTGTAACGGCCCCCTGTTGCTGAGCCGGGTTGTGTGTAACGTCCCGGTAGCTGACCCTTTGGGGTTTTGGGGGTTAAATTGGGGTTTTAGCTGAGCCGTGTTTGTGAAACGTGCGTGTGGCGGGCCGGTTTGTGTGTAACGTGCGTTTTTAAGCTGAGCGTGGGTGTGTGAAACCCGGGGGGGCGTGTGGGGGGGCCCGTGTGTTTTGTAACGTGCTGTAGCGGGGCCGTTGTGTTTTGAAACCGTGTGTAGCTGAGCCGTGTGTGTTTTAACGGGGTCCGTAGCTGAGCAGGGTGTTTTGGAAAGGGGGCCTGTAGCTGGGTGTGGGGTTTGTAACGTGCGCGTAGCTGAGCCGGGGTGTGTGAAAATTTTGCGCGTAGCTGAGGGGGTTGTTTTGTGTAACGTGGCTTTAGTTTAGCCGTGTGTTGAAACGTGGGGTAGCTGAGCCGTGTGTGTTTTAACGGGGCCTGTGCTAAAGCCGTGTGTGTGAAAGTCCCTTTGTGCTGACCCAAATGTGTGTAATGTCCCTTTAGATAAAGGTGTGTTTTAATGTCCCTTGTAGTTAGCCGGGGGTGTGTAACGTCCCTGTAGCTGAGCGCGTGTTTTTGGGAAAAAACGTGCTGTAGTTAAAGCCGTGTGTGTGAAACGTGCCTGTAGCTGGCCGCGTGTTGGGTAACGTGCCTTTTTGCTGACCCGGGGTTTTGGGGTTGTAAGTCCCTTAGGGGCCCGCGTGTTTGAAAGTGCCGGTAGTTTGGGGGCCGTTGTGGTGTAAGGGGCCCGTAGCTGAGTCGTGAGTGGGGTGTAACGGGGCCTGTAGCGGAGCGTTTTGTGTGTGAAAACGTGCCTGTAGCTGAGCCGTGTTTGTGAAAGGTGCCTTTTTGTGAGCCTTTGTGTGTGTACGCCCCTGTAGTGACCCGGGTGTGTTTTGTAAGTGCCTGTACCCTGAGCCTTTGTGTTTTGAAAACGTGCTTTTGTAGCTGGGGGCCGGGTTGTGTGAAACGTCCCTGTAGCTGGCCGGGGGTGTGTAACGTCCCGGTGGGCTAAAGCGCGTGTGTTTTTTGGTCCCTGTAGTGAGCTGTGTTTTTGTGTTATGTGCCTGTAGCTGGGTTTGGTGTGTAACGGCCTTTTAGCTGGGGTTTGTGTGTGTTATGTGTTTTGCTGAGCAGTGGTTTTGTAATTTGCCTGTAGCTGAGCCGTGTGTGTGTTTTGTGCTGTGTGGCGGGTGTTTTTAAAATGTCCCTGTAGTGAGCCGGTGTTTTGGAAAATGTGTCTGTAGTGGGGGGGTTGTGGGGGTTAACGGGGTTTGTAGTGAGGTGTGAAACTTTGCCTGAAAGGAGGCCGTGTGTGTGTAACGTGCCTGTAGCTAAAGCGTGTTGTGTTAATGTGCCGGGAGTGAGCTGTGTTTTTAAATTTTCGTTTTAGTGACCCGGTGTGTTGAAACCGAGTGTAGCTGAGCCGTGTTGTGTTTGAAACGGGGTGTAGTGGGCCGGGGGGGGGGGGTTTTTAAATTGTGGGTGTAGCTGAGCCGTGTGTGGTAACGGGGCCTGTAGCTGACCCGGTTGTGTGTGTAACGTGCGTTTTGCTGACCCCGTTTTTGTTTTTGGGAAAAGGGGGTTTTGTAGCTGAGCCGGGGTGAAAACTTTGCCTGTAGCAAACCCTTTGTGTGGGTAACTTGCCTTTTTAGCGGAGCCTTTTTGTGTTTTAATGTGCTGTAGCTGAGGGTGTGTTTTGTAAGTGCCTTTTTGGGGCCCCGGGTGTGGTGTAACTTTACCTGTAGCTGGGGAGGGGGGGTTTGTGTGTGAAAACGTCCCTTTGTAGCTGAGCGTTGTGTGTAAATTTGCCTGTAGCTGAGCCGTGTGTGTGTAACGTGCCTGTAAGCTGGGGCCGTGTGTTTTGTAACGTGAATGTAGTGGCCGTGTGTGGGGGAAACGTCCCTGTTAGCTGGGGGGGGGGTGTGTGTGTAACGTGCTTTGTAGTGGCGGTGTGTTTTGTATTGTAGCCTTTTAGTGAAGAAGGGGGGTTTAGGGGGTTTTAACCGGGGGTATTTGGCTGTGTGGGTGAAAGTGTGTGCTGAGCCGTGTGTGTGTAACGGTCTGTGGCGGGCCCCGTGTTGTGAATGTGCCTGAAAGGAAAGTGTGGTGTGTTAAGGGCCCTGTAGCGGGAGGGGGTGTGTGTTGTAAGTGCCTGTAGTGGCTGGGTGTGTTTAAGTGTGTAGCTGACCCCGGTTTTGTAATATGCTTTTGGGTGAGCTGTGTGTTTTGTCTCCCTTTTAATTTAAGCTGTGTCTTCCAATCCCCCACATTTTATGTTGAAATCCACAGCAGCTTTTCCCTTTTTCAGTTCCTTCCCCCATTGGTTTTTTGGGGGTTGTTTGAAATTTTGGTTTGTAAAAAATTTTGGGGGAAACTTTTACTTTTTTACATTTTATTTCCTTTTTAAAAAAAGGGTTTTTTTGGGAAAGCACTTCTGAACAAAATATCTAAAAAAAAAACCCAACAATTTTTAGTTCCAAAAAAATAGCCCAAAATTGGGGGTTTTTAAAAACCCAAAAAAGGGGCAGGGGCCCCCCGGGGATCTCTGTTTGTGTGTTTTGGGGCCATCAGGTCTGATCCCCAAAGAATGGGGTTGTAGGCCCAAATTGCTGAAAAATCCCCCTTTGCTGGGGTTTTGGGCCCCGGAGTTTGAGAGCGGTCAGGGGGGGCCACGATGCTGTCCACCCCAAAAAGTTTTCCAAACATGCAGCGTCCCGGGGTTGATGACTCCTTTTCCCCCTTCATGGGTGTTACGGGGGAAAGTAACCGACCTCCACATTAAAAGGAAAAGTCTCTAAATGTTTTTCCCGATCTAACTTTGCTGGTCACACCCTTGATGGTGGACTGTCGAGGGGGTTCTTGGGGAAAGATCAGGTTTTGCCCACCAGAGGGATCTGCCCCATTTTTCCAGCGGGTTTGGAACAGGGGACTTGTGATAAAGTTTCCCTTTTCCAGGTTCCCCCTTTGATATAGAAAGGGAAACGTATTGGGAAAAGGGGGAAAACAGGGGGAAAAACGGGTCCCTCCCAGGGGAGGGGAGTAACATGGGGTTTAAACCTGTCCCCTGCCGGGGAGGAGTAACATAGGGGGAAACCTGTCCCTCCCAAGGGGAGGGTAACTTTGGGTAAACCTGTCCCTGCCAGGAGGGGGAAGAAAACTAGGGAAAAAACCTGCCCCTGGCAGGGGAAAGGAGTAACATGGGGGAAAACCCTGCCCCTTCCAGGGGAGTAAAATGGGGAAAACCTGTCCCCCCCAGGGGGGAGGGTAACATGGGTTTTAAACCTGTATTTTTCCAGGAGGGGAGTAAATGGGGAAAACCGCCCCTGCCAGGAGGGGGAAGAAAAATAGGGAAAACCCTGTTAATTTCCCAAGGGGGAGGGTGCAAAAGTTTTTAAAAACCCTGTCCCTGCCAGGGGGGAGATACTTTAGGGTAAACGGGGCCCCCTGCCAGGAGAAGGAGGAAACATAGGGAAAACCCTTGGTCCCTCTCTGGAGGAGGATTTTAAACATTGGGGTAAACCTGTCCCTTCGGGAGGGGGGAAGTAACATGGGGTTTTAAACCTTTTCCCTGCCAGGGGAGGAAAAACCTTGGGTTAAACCCGGGTCCCTGCCGGGGGGAGAAAACATGGTTTAAAACCCTGCCCCTTTCAGGAGGGGGGGGGAAAATGGGGAAAAAACCCTTGTCCTGCAGGGGGAGGGAGAAAACTTAGGGTAAACCGGCCCTGTCAGGAGGAGGAGTAAACATGGGGTTTAAAAAAGGGGCCCCTGCCAGGAAAAGGAGTAATTTTTAGGGAAAAACCTTGTCCCTCCAGGGGAGGGGTAAAATTTGGGTAAACCTTTTATTTTCCCAGGAGGGGGTAAAATTTAGTGTAAACCTGCCCCTTTCCGGGAAGGGAAATTTTAACATAGGGAAATCCGGGTCCCTCCCAGGAGGGGGAAAGGTTTTAAATAAGGTAAACCTGCCCCTTCTGGAGGGGAGGAGAAAAAATGGGAAAAACCTGTCCCTCTCTGGAGGAGGAGTAACTTTTGGGAAAAACCCGTCCCCCCGGGGAGGAGTAAATGGGGGAAAAACCCTGTCCCTCCCCGGAGGATTTAACATGGGGAAAAAACCTTTTCCCTGCCAGGAGGTGAAAAAATTTGGGGTTTAAAACCCTGTCCCCCCCAAGGAGGAGAAAACTTGGGGTAAAAATTTTTTCCCTCCCAGGGGGGAGGAGTAACTTTTGGGTAAACCGGGCCCCTGCCAGGAGGAGGAGTAACATAGGGAAAAACCTGCCCCTCCTGGAGGGGGAAGAAAACATGGGGTTTAAAACCTGTCCCTCTCTGGAGGAGGAAGTAACTTTAGGGTAAACCTGCCCCTTTGCCGGGGGAGAAAAAATTGGGGGTTAACCCTTGCCCCTGCCAGGAGGAGAAAACTTGGGGTAAACTGTCCCTCCCAGGAGGATTTAACATTAGGGAAAACCCTTTTCCCTCCCAGGAGGGGGAAAAAACCATAGGGAAAAACCTTTGCCCCCTCCCGGGAGGAGAAAACATGGGAAAACCCTATCCTTCCAGGAGGAGAAAAATTAGGGAAAAACCTTTTGCCCCTGCCAGGAGGGGAGTAACTTGGGGTTTAAACCTGTCCCGGCCAGGAGGAGGAGAAAAATTAGGGAAAAACCCTTTCCCCCTGCCGGAGGGGGGGGAAAAAACTTTGGGGAAAAACCGGGTCCCTCCCAGGGGGGGAAAGGATCTTGGGGGAAAACCCCTGCCCCTTTGGGGGGAAAGAGAAACAAGGGAAAACCCGTCCCTGCCAGGAGGGGGGAAAGAGAAAAATTTTGGGTTTAAACCTGCCCCTGCCAGGAGGAGGAGTAACATGGGGAAAAAACCTTTTCCCTGCCAGGAGGGGGGTTTTAACATAGGGGTAAACCTGTCCCTTTCCCAGGAGGGGGGAGTAACATGGGGGTAAACCTGCCCTGCCAGGGGGGGGAAAAAACATGGGGTTTTAAATCCCTGTAATTTTCCAGGAGGAGGGGTGAAATAGTGAAAAACCTGTCCCTGCCAGAAGAGGAAAAATTTAACGGGGTTTAAACCTTTTCCTCCCAGGGAGGAGGAGAAAACAAAAGGGTAAATCCTGTCCCTCTTTTGGTTTGGGAGGGAAGGTAAACCCTGGGTTTAAACCTGTCCCTTTTGGAGGGGGTGGGAACATGGGGAAAAAACCTTGCCCCTTGCCGGGGGGGGGGAAGTAACTTTGGGGAAAAAAAAACCTTTGCCCCTGCCAGGAGGAAAACATGGGTTTTTTAAAACCCGGGCCCCTCCCCAGGGGTGTAAATTGGGAAAAACCGGCCCCTCCCGGGGGGAAGAAAACATGGGGGGTAAAACATGCCCCTTTCCCGGGGAGGGGAAACTTTGGGGAAAAAAACCTCCCCCTTTCTGGGGGGAAAGGGGGGAGTAAATTAGGGAAAACCTGTCCCTTCTGGGGGGAGGAGTAACTTAGGGTAAACCGGGTCCCTGCCGGGGGGGGAAGTAACATGGGGTTTAAACCTGTCCCTGCCAGGGGGGAGTAACTTTGGGGTTTAAACCTTTTCCCCCCCCCGGGAGGATTAAAAAATAGGGAAAACCCGGGTCCCTCCCGGGGAGGGAAACATAGGGAAACTGTCCCTGCCAGGAGGGAAAAATTTAGGGAAAAACCTACCCCTTTCCCCGGAGGATTTAACATAGGGAAAAAATGTCCCTGCCGGGAGAGGGGGGAAAACATAGGGAAAAACCCTGCCCCTGCCAGGAGGAGGAGTAAACTTGGGGTAAACCCTTGCCCCCTGCAAGGGGGGAGGTAACTTTGGGTTTAAACCTGCCCCCGGGCCAGGGGGGGGGAAAAAGAAAATTTTAGGGTAAACCCGGGTCCCTCCCCAGGGGAAGGAAATCTTTTAGGGGAAAAACCTGTCCCCTCCCAAGGTGGGGGGTTTAGGGGGATGTAACATAGGGAAAACCCTTTGTCCCTCCCAGGAGGGGGGGGGAACATAGGGTAAACCGGTCCCTCCCAAGGAGGGGGAGTAACATAGGGGAAAACCCCTGCCCCTGCCAGGAGGAGGAGTAACATGGGGTTTAAACCCTTTGTACTTTCCAGGGGGAAAGGGGAAAAAACTTTGGGTTTTAAAACCGGGTCCCCCCCCAGGAGGATTTGGAAAAATGGGGGTAAAACCTTGTACTTTCCAGGTGGTGGGGTGACTTTGTGAAAATTGTCCTCCCCAGGAGGGAATTTTGGGGTTTAAAACCTGCCCCGGCCAGGAGGGGGGAAACCCATGGGTTAAAACCCCTGCCCCTCCCAGGGGGGTTTAAATGGGTTTAAAAACCTGTCCCTGCCCGGAGGGGGAGTAAAAGGGTTAAAACCCCTGTCCCTGCCAGGAGGAGGGGGAAAAACTTTAGGGAAAACCCTTTGTCCCTGTCAGGGGGGGGGAAACATAGGGAAAACTGGCCCCTTCCCAGGAGAAGGAGAGAAAACTTTGGGGAAAACCCTGTCCCTCTCTGGGGGGAGGATTTAACATGGGGGAAAAACCTTTGCCCCTGCCGGGAAAAGGAAGGAAAACCAAGGGAAAAACCTGCCCCTTGCCATGGGAGGAAAAAACATAGGGTAAACCCGGGATTTCCAGGAGGGGGGGTGAATAGTGTAAACCCTGTCCCTCCCCAGGAGGAGTAGAAATAAAAAGGGGTGTGTTTTCCTCAACTTTTTTAAATTGAGGAAGGTAAAAAAAAAATATATATAAAAGTTCACTGAGTCCAAGCTATAACCAAGCCTGAAAAAATAGGAAGGCAACCCCTTTGGGGGAAAACTCCCTTTTGGGCTGGTTAGTAAGGGGTTTGCAAGTATGAATTGGTTTCAGGCTTTTGTCCTCCCTTCTTACTTGGGAGGGTTAGTTTTTATTTTCCCGGCCTCCCTCCATTCAGCACCCGAGGGGACCGGAGTAACTCTGATCCCAGCTTTTTACCTCTTTTTTTGAGTGCTCTGATGAGGCCGGGGATGTGGTGTCTACGGGAAAGGTAAGTATATTTTTTGGGGGGAGGGGGTTTTGATACCCTTAGAGGGGGGTTTTGATTGGGGAGAAGAGTAGGAGGTGGAAAATTGTTTTCGGTGGGGGGTCTGCAGGGATCAAATAGTAAAACCATTAGTCTAGCTGTGGGGCGTGTCCATGGCCTTTCCTGCACTGAGGGGAAAAATTTCCCACCCCCCTTTTCATGGGCTACCCAAACTTTTAGGGCACTGGATGGGGGCATCCAGCATCCGGTTTTAAAGTGGACAGTGCCCCATCTCCCAGGGGTTCTGTAGATTTTCGGGGTTTCATTTTTGGTCATCAATTAGGGCTGGTGTCAGGGAATGTCTATTAAAATAAAGTATTTTTTCTGTTGTTTGTTTTTTTTTTTAAATTTTATTCCTAGTGATGGAGGATCTCTCCCTTATTATCACTGGGGATTGCTTGCAGCCAGTTTTGTTTTTGTAACCCCAAAGGCGGACACAAAACCCTCTTTTTTTTTCCCCCAAATTTACCCAAGGGCACAAGGGGTTTACTGTGAAGGGGGACAGGTTAATGTCAGAAGGCAGACCATCTAATGTTATGGTTGACTTCTGGATTGGCTACGAGCTGGTATTTTTAGGATGGGAAGGGTCCAATTGCTATGGACCTTCCCATTCTGATACTATCAGGATGCATCTGTAGCTTTTACTGTGGTTGATAATAAAAAAAAAAAAGGGGTAGGGCACCCTACATCGTGTTTTTTTTTCTTTAATTTGTTTCTTTCTAGTTATTTCAATTAAAAACAGGGGGTTAAAAAAAAAAAAATTTTTTTGGGCCCCTCCTTTTTCTAAACCCCCCAAAGGGTTTTAAAACCCGAAAAATTTTGGGCTCAAGTACCCAAGAGGGGAATTTTTCCCCAGATACTTTTTCCCTTTTCCCTCCCCTAAAAATATCGCCAACAGCTACCCAGAAAACTGACCTTTCACATTTCGGGGGTCTGCTTTTGTTTGGTAACCGGGTTTGGTTCTAGTAGTCCCGGTGTGTTGGGTACTGGGGTTTTAATTTAGCGGGGAAGGGGGGGATTATTGTGCGTCTTAGGTGACAAGAAACATCACTGGTTGACACTAACCCCAGAGAGAGTAATGGAGAGGTGTCTATCAGACACCTCCATTACTAACACAGGAATAGAAATTGTTAAAAAAAAAAAACCCCAAAAGATAAGATATTTTATTTAAAATTAAAACACTCTTGACGACAGCCTTTCCTTTTTACCAATTTTACCCAAAAAAAAGGGAAAAAACCAACGCGGGTCGGAGTAGTCCAACAAATCCCAACATAGTCCAAAAGAGGGAGACAGTACTAAACTTTATGTCCTGTATCCCCTGAAGGTCATGGCTGCGATTTATCTTCTGGGAGTGCAGGGAAAGGATTTCAGGCCACACAATATGATCCTGGAGGTTATAGGCCACAGCACAGTCTCCAGGAGGTTGGTTCTTTTTCTCCCACCAGAAGATTGTGCCTGTAAGCTATGGGCTCTCCTCATCCTCTCCCCACCACTTGTGTGCGGTCTAGTGTCAACAAAAAACAGCTCCCATCCATTACCCTATGTAAAGTTTATACAAAGGTGGGAATGGGTCATGAGATGCTCGAAAAGTAAGATGTTTGTGTAGTAAATTCGGCATGGACGATTTGGGTCTGGAAGAAGTCATCATGGAATTCTGGACCAGATAGGGAAGAAAAGGGAAAGGGAACGACTCATCAGAGAAGACATCATCTACGAGTCACTGGATGTAACTGCACTGTAATTGCAGCTAACACCCGGTGGTTACAGCGCGGGAGGGGGAGGAGGGTTGACGGAGCCACCCGCCCACACTGTTTAATCCTTTAGACGTTGCAGCGTCTAAATAAATGAAAAGCGGTGCTGTGCACCGTTCTTCACTCTGTTTGGAGTCCCCGCAGCTTAACTGCGGGGATCTGATGGCTGGGCATGGCAGCTGGGAGCCTTGTGAAAGCATCCATCGCTGCCATGAAACTGCCATCTCGGTGCAGTCTAATGTATTGTCTATACAATGCATTAGGCTCTATTATCGATTGCGCCCTCTAGTGGTGAAGCGCCCTAAGTGGACTCAATGTTAAAGTAAAAAAATAAAGTTTTAAAGTATCAAAAAAAAGTATTAAAAGTTCAAATCACCTCCCTTTCGCCATTTTACAAATAAAATAAAAAAGTTACACATAATTGGTATCGCCGCGTCCAAAAAAGTCAGATATATTAAAATATAACATTTATCCCGTACGCTGAACACCGTAGAAGAAAAAAATTCTAAACGACAAAATTGGTTTTTTTGGTCATTTTATGTCACTTAAAAAATTGAATAAAAGTGATTAAAAAAAAGTTGCATGCATTCCAAACTGCTAGCGATAAAAAGTGCACTTCGGCCTGCATAAAATGCCCCTCACTGAGGTCCGTAGGTGTTAGTACAAAAAAGTTATTGGTCGCACACACTGGCGCCGCGGTGCAAATTTAAAAAATAGAAAAAGTTTAGAGTGGCCTTTCCTCTAATCGGTTCCTGCACCATTTGGCAAAGGTAATTATCATTAGTTATTGACAAAAACCTGTTTCTTTTATGTAAGCTATAGGTTTCAGATTCCCAATTTATGTCTGGGTAGTTAAAGTCGCCCAAAATAACAACCTCATTCTGATTAGTCGCCTTATCTATTTGCCTGAGGAGTACATCTTCCATGGGTTCTGTTATATTTGGGGGCCTATAACAGACCCGTATTAGTATTATATTGTTACCCCATGTATATTTACCTATAATGATTCCACATGTTCATTACCTGTATCTATATCTACCCGCAGTGTTGGCTTCAGACAGGATTTTACATAGAAATAGACACCTCCCCGCTTCCGGAGTTTACGATCTCTTCTAAATAGACTGTAACCCTGTAAGTTAAATGCCCAGTCGAAGCTCTCGTCCAGCCATGTCTCAGTTATCCCCATTATGTCATATTTTTCTTCAGCAATTAATAATTCTAGTTCATTTATGTTGTTGGCCAGAATCCTGGCATTGGTCAGTATGCAATTTAGAGATTTTTCAGTTTTTATTCCTTTCTCCCTTATCTTTTTAACTATTGCTACACCCCCTCCCTCCACTCCATCCCCTGATTTATTACTACTTCCCACTTCTCTGTCTTCACTATCTTGCATGCTATATGTGTAGTTATCCTCCCCCCAGTCCCTAATTTAAATATTCCTCCAACTTCCCGGCCATTTTGTCCCCCAATACAGCTGCACCCATTTAGGTGCAGCCCGTCCCTAGCATAGAATTTGTAGCCAAGACAGAAGTCAGCCCAGTTCTCCAAAAACCCAAATCCCTCTTTCCTACACCAATTTTTGAGCCACTTATTCACCTCTTTAATCTCCCGCTGCCTCTCTGGTGTGGCCCGTGGAACAAGTAATATTTCTGAAAATATTACCTTGCAGGACCTTGCCTTGAGCTTTTGGCCTAAGTCCCTGAAATCATTTTTAAGGACACTCCACCTACCTCTAACTTTGTCATTGGTGCCATTGTGCACCATGACAGCTGGATTCTCACCAGCAATCTGTCAACCCGATCCGCGATATGTCGAACCCGGGCCCCAGGTAAACAACATACTGTTCGACGAGCCCGGTCTTTGTGGCAGATTGCCCCTGTCTGTTCCCCTAATTATGGAGTCCCCAGCTACTAGCACCTGTCTAGCCTGCCCTGCACTCCTATTCCCCATCTTACTGGAGCAGGCAAGGGTGCAGCAATGCTATTTCTGAGCTGATATCCCCCTCATCCGCCAATCTTGCAAATTTGTTGGGGTGTACCAGATCAGGACTAGCCTCTCTGACACTTTTCCCTCTACCCTTCTTTCTAACTGTTACCCATCTAGCTGCCTCATGTTCCTGCACCTCCATGCTGCCATCCTCCCCAGCATCTACACCTGCGAGTGATTGCTCATTGGGCAGCCGGCTCGCTTCCAAGTTGGCAATGGATCTCAGTGTCGCCACTTGCTCATTTAGATCCAGGATCCGGGCTTCTAAATGTGCAGTGTGCACATATCTCGCACAGCAGTATGCTCCCTCGAACTGTTGCTCAAGGATGGCATACATTGCACAGGTTGTGCACTGGACAGCATTGTCAAACATGGAACTCATAGGGATGTTACCAAAAATATATATGACTACACTCACCGGCCACTTTATTAGGTACACCATGCTTGTACCGGGTTGGACCCCCTTTTGGCTTCAGAACTGCCTCAATTCTTCGTGGCATAGATTCAACAAGGTGTTGCAACGATGCTCAATTGGTACCAAGGGGCCCAAAGAGTGCCAAGAAAATATTCCCCACACCATGACACCACCACCACCAGCCTGAACCGTTGATACAAGGCAGGATGGATCCATGCTTTCATGTTGTTGACGCCAAATTCTGACCCTACCATCCGAATGTCGCAGCAGAAATCGAGACTCATCAGACCAGGCAACGTTTTTCCAATCTTCTGCTGTCCAATTTCGATGAGCTTGGGCAAATTGGAGCCTCAGTTTCCTGTTCTTAGCTGAAAGGAGTGGCAACCGGTGTGGTCTTCTGCTGCTGTAGCTCCACTCTGCCTCAAAGTTCGCCCGTTACTGTGCGTTCAGAGATGCTACTTCTGCCTACCTTGGTTGTAACGGGTTGGGCTATTTTGAGTTCTCTGTTGCCTTTCTTCAGCTCGAACCAGTCTGCCCATTCTCCTTTGACCTCTGTCATCAACAAGGCATTTCCGCCCACAGGACTGCCGCTCGCTGGATGTTTTTTCTTTTTCGGACCATTCTCTGTAAGCCCTAGAGATGGTTGTGCGTGAAAATCCCAGGAGATCAGCAGTTTCTGAAATACTCAGACCAGCCCCTTCTGGCACCAACAACCATGCCACGTTCAAAGGCACTCAAATCACCTTTCTTCCCCATACTGATGCTCGGTTTGAACTGCAGGAGATTGTCTTGACCATGTCTACATGCCTAAATGCACTGAGTTGCCGCCATGTGATTGGCTGATTAGAAATTAAGTGTTAACGAGCAGTTGGACAGGTGTACCTAATAAAGTGGCCGGTGAGTGTAAATTATAATAATAAGTAATACAATACTGTCCCCTCTAAACTCCCCAAATCTAAAGTCCCTCAATATTACGTCCACACACTTAAAAAGAAGACACACTTGAAAGAAGACACACTCGCTCACTCGTTCAGAAACGTAGCGTTTAAACCTTTTTCCCAAAGCTGTTTGGCTATGCTGCAACCTCTCTTCCAGGAAGCAAAAGGCCTCTCCAGTCCCACACAGGTGCAATTTAAGCTCTGCTGATTAGGTAACCACATCCCTAACTAGTTGTCTCACTACGTTGATTCATCTCACCTCAGTCCTGTTTTCTTGGTTTCATTTTGAATTCAGGGGCGTGTTTACTGGATTCCACTAGGCTGCACTAGAAGACAGGTCTGTAGCTATAACAACCAGTGCTGGCAGCCTATCAGGAGAGATTGAACAGTTCTATAGCTATAGCGACCTGAGGAGCTGATGCAGCCCATAAAAGAGGTGATATCTAGGAATAGGTAGGACACTGTTAATGCACACATATCGCAAAGTAACTTGTTTTTGCAAGATCTTTAACATGAAAAGCAGCAATCCTTGTAGTGAGACAAACCCTTTAATTTCTGTCAAACTCTTTTTCAGTCTCTGTTTTTCTTAGTATTTCTCTGCCCAAGCTGTTAGCCTCCTTAAATCCCTCTGTAATCCTATATTCCCTTCTATGTTGGTTATCTTACAGAGCTTTGTATCAGCTGCAGAAATTGAAGTCCTACTCTGGAAGCCTCTACAAGGTCATTAATAAACATACAGCCGAGCATTGCTGATCATGAAGCACTTTTTGGTTTAGTTGGATATTCAGCAAAGAGTAACTGACAGTAATTTATACAACCCCCCATTCCAAAAATGCTGGAATTATGTGTAAAATGTAAAGAAAACACAAATGTAATGATTTGGAAATTATAACTTTTTATTCACAGCAGAACACAGTTCAGAAGGTGGAAGTTAGGCATTTTTGCATTATATCTGAAAAAAAATTTACTCATTTAGAAAACTGATGGCAGCGACATCTCAAAAAGATTGGAATAAGGCAACATAAGGCTGTAAAAGTAAGTGGTGCTAATGAAAGACACCTAGAGGCTCATTTTTCAACTAAGTCACATGATTGTGTATAAATAGAGCATGTTAAATTGTGAAAGTTTCAGAAAAAATGTTTCTAAATGTAAAAAGGCAAAAACTTTAAATTTACAACTATCTATCACACATAATACCATCAAAAGATTCAGATATTGCTTTACATATACAGAGACAATTTAGTCCAAGGAGTATGGAGAACAGCTGTTATGGCCCATGGTGAGCTGAAGACGACCTCTAGCAAGTATGATGAGTGATGGCTGTTTTGTTATTAGACAAGAAGGTGCTGCAGCACCCGATTAGAAAGCTCCAAGCATGGAGTTACAGAAAAGTTTATTCCTTTTCCCCATGCAGCATTAGTTTGGCAACAGCGTTTATATACTTTTGAATAAGTGTACATTTGGTGTGCCCTTAAAATAACAACACAGTCATCAATGTCTAAACTACGTTGTACACCCCTTGGTGAAAATGGTCAAATTGTGCCCAATTTGCCATTTTGACTCAATGGTGTCATGTGACACTCTTTAGTTTTACAAGAACTCAGGTGTAAATGGGGAGCAGGTTTGTTAAGTTTGGTTTTATCGCTTTCACACTCTCTCATACTGGTCACTAAGAATCTGAAAAAAAGAATTGTTGCTCTACATCAGGCATCCTCAAACTGTGTCCCTCCAGCTGTTGGGAAACTACAACTCCTATCATGCATTTATATAATCTATAACAGTCGTCATGATGGGAGTTGTAGTTTCCCAACAGCTGGAGGGACGCAGTTTGAGGATGCCTGCTCTACATAAAGATGGTACAGGCTATAAGAAGCTTGCCAACACCTCAATACTGAGCCGCAGCATTGTGGCCAAGACTATAGGTTGGTTTAACAAGAACGTTTCACCTCAGAACAAGACTTTCAATGGTTGACAAAAGAAGTTGAGTACACATGCTCAGCATCATAATTGTCTTTTTAAAATAGACTTATGAGTGTTGCCAGAGTTTAAAGGAGTGAGGTGGTTAGCCTATCAGTGCTCAGACCATTACACCACACACTGCACCAAATTGGTCTGCTTTGCGGTCATCCCAGAATGAAGCCTCTTGTAAAGATAATGCACAATAAGCTGGGGATCAGCAGACTAAGGACATGGATTGCAACTATGTCCTGTGGTCTGATGAGACCAAGATCAACTTATTTGGTTCAGATGGTGTCAAGTGTGTGTGGTGGCAACCAGGTGAAAAGTACAAACACAAGTGTGTCTGCCTACAGTCAAGCATGGTGGTGGGAGTGTCATGGTTTAGGGCTGCATGAGTGCTGCCGACTGTATGGAGCTACAGTTCATTGAGGGAGCCATGAATGCCAACATAAACGGTGATATACTGAAGCAGAGCATGATCTTCTCCCTTCGGAAGCCACAGGGCAGCATTGCAACATAATAATGATCCCACAAAAACCTCTATGATGACCACTGCCTTGCTAAAGAAAATGAGGGTAAAGGTGCTGGACTGGCCAAGCATGTCTCCAGACCTAAACCCTATTGAGCATCTGTGGGGCATCCTCAATTGGAAGGAGGAGGACTGCAAGGTCTTTAACATCCACCAGCAAATAAGTTTCCAGTGACAATCTGTGAAGCTCTAGTGAACTCCATGTCCAAGAGAGTTAAGGCAGTGCTGGAAAATAATGGTGGGCCCACAAAACAGTGATAGTTTGGGCACAATTTTTACAGTTTCACTTAAGGCTATTCTCACAATCAGTGCCTTATTAGTTAATGAGCATTTCTATTATGCATATTGCTTTTCTATCTTACCTACTTTAATATATTATTGTGGCTCGTATATATATATATATATATATATATATATATATATATATATATATATATTATATATATATATATATATATATAAATATATAAATATATATATATTATAAAAAAAAAAATTTTGTAAAATATATAATTCAGCAATTTAGTCATTAACAAATAAAGCACTCGATGTAGAAATACCCTAAGCATAACACAAAGGTATAAAAGCAGATACACCCTTGAAGTTTTAGAGTGAAGCCCAACATACAGAGGTCATGGTAATACTTATTCCAATTGTAGAAAATATCATGGCACATCTGCTTCCCAATAATATATTCCCAAGTTGCTGGAATCATTGATACCCTGTTTCCCCCCGAAAATAAGCTTAGAAATATAAGGCCTCCCCTGAAAATAATACCTAGCGGCAGTCATTGGTGCAGCTCCTCTAGGCCATACATTAGTGTTAGCAGATAATTTAGATAGGTCTTACCTTGTGTGGGAGGCTACCTCGACGAGAGGTGCTCATTTAAGGAAAGTACTATTGCAAGACATGAGCGATTGGGACCAGTGATTCGAAAAGAAATAGAGTCACAAGAAATTCACCATGAAATTCAGGGTTTGGAGAGTTATGATGATTTTCCAGAAGATGAAGACATGATGGTCTTTGAAAAAAATGTTGTTTATTGTTCATAAATACCAGGATAACTAAATGCACCATAGATTGTTGTACATGGAAATAAACAAGAATCAGAAGAAATTCTTGATGGAATACTATGCTTCTCACAAACAGTTGAGACCATCTTTTAACTTTAGGGAGCACAAGTCTAAATGTTCAATGTTTCAGCACTTTTTGCACAACTTGCTAATCTCTAGCAAAGAGCTTATTGCAAAATTGGCAACAAGTGTTTGATCACTGAATCGTTCAATTTTAGGGGGTCAATTTGAATTGGGATTTGAACAGTCCTCCTCATCATGCTGTTCACATTTTAACTTCATAAAACCGAGACAATGCCGATTAAATTACAGCACCTCCCCACTGCAAGTCTTCAAGCAAGATGCTTTCACATGGAAGTGACCACTGAGCTTAGAGTGCCAACTGTGGCTTTATTCAAAGTGTAGCCATTTCTAAGTGTGAGGATAAATTAAAACCAGAATTAAACCAGGATTGATAAAAGGTAACAGCTACTCATACTATTGCCTTTAATAACAACTTTCTAACCCATCACACTCACCCAGCATGCTTTTCCTGGCCAAGATAAAAGATAATCTTTTCCTGAAACTAATTGCCTATCCCCAAACTCCTCTGCTGGGCAAAGAGCTCTTTATCTCTCCAAGCATTCTACCCTCTCATCTGACTGTTGTCACCAATCTCTTCCCCACTATCAGTGCCTTCCAGGTAACACTCCCTCTACTCTTGCCAGCTGTTGGGGACATATCCCCTAATCCAGGGCCTCCTCAACATATTTCCACAATCGTTTTGCCGTTTTCTAACTGATCCGCCGCTACAAACGTCTTTAACTCATTAAACCTAAAACCTATTCCATTGACCCTGCTCCCCATATTTCTCTCTCTGGAGCAGACAGTCTGTATGCAACAAACTCTCCTACATACATGACCACTATATATCATGTAACTTATCTTCCTTGCTCTGACAGAAACCTGGCTAACACCCTCTCACACAGCTTCCCCAGCTGCACTCTTTCATTGACTTGCAATGTACCCATCTCCACTCCTGTAAAAGCATGGTGAAGGTGTAGGCCTTCTCCTGACTAATACAAGTTCGTTGTCTCCATTTCATCTCTACCTTTCCTCACACTTCTCTCCTCTGAGGTGCACTCTGTTCGCATCTACTCCCATTATAACCTCCTTGTGGCTGTTATCTAACAACTTCCAGGCCCTGCCACTGCCTTCCTTGACCACTTCGCTTCCTGACTTCTCCACTTTCTTTTCACGGATATCCCCACTATTATCATGGGAGACTTCAACATCCCCATTGACACATGCCACTCCAATGTAAGTAAACTTCTTTCACGTTCCTCTTATTTTGATCTCTCACAGAGTATCTCTGGAGCCACTCACAAAGACAGACACATACTAGACCTCAATGTCACCCGCCACTCCCCCTTATCTAACATCTCAAACTCTCCTCTCCCCATATCTGGCCACAATCTGCTTACCTTCTCCACTCTCTCCACTTCACCTCTCCCTCCAGTCTCAAATCTATAGAAAAAACTGGGATCTAGATCCCACAAAATGGGGGGCTCTATAGAGCGCACTATGGATGGCTAGGAAAATTGTCAGATCTATGTAATCAGTGCTGTTCTCCTGGTGCTATTGTTCTAAAACAGGTGACTGTATGTCTATTTGCCAATTTTATTGCATGAACATTGCACAAAAATATACAGAGAACAGACGTCAATCATAAAAACAATGAATAAAACAAGACTAAAAACTACAACGTTAAAACACTTCTCAAATCTAATGCACCCCTGCAGGAACCTCTAAGACCTCAACCCTCACACCTCTTTCTACTATATCCGCATTTAATGAACCACCTCTATAGTCCTCACTGCCCACCTCTAAACCATACAGTCCACACCACCCACCTCTATCCCTAAGGTCCGTACTGCCCACCTTTATATCTGCACAGTCCCTCTGTAACCTCTATACATGTAAAATGCTCTTCTCCCTTAAGCTGCTTCTCCACTGTTGCACATCCAACTTTCCTCTCTACTATCCAAATCCAACCTATTTGTTATCTTGACCCACTGCCATCCCACCTCATCCCTGACCTTATTACTGTTATTATCCCAGCCCTCACCCATCTATTCAACCTATCGTTAACCTCTGACATCTTCCCTTCCTCCTTTAAACACACTATCATCACACCCATCCTGAAGAAGCCATCTCTTGACACCTTCTCTCTGTCCAACTATCGCCCCATCTCACTCCATCTATTTGCCTCTAAACTCCTTGAGCAGCGCGTCCATCTTAAACTGTCCTCTCATCTCTCCTCCAACCCTCTTCTTGGCCCACTGCAATATGGTTTCTGATCCCACCACTCTACTGAAACCGCTCTAACCAAAGTCATCAATAATCTAGTAACTGCTAAAGCTTCACACCACTACTTTGTCATTCTCTTAGACTCTCCTCTGCTACAAATCCTCATGTCCCTCAGCATCATGGACTTGGCACTTTCATGGATCTTGTACCATCTCCTCCCCTCACCCTCTCTTTGTTGGTGTCCCCCAAGGATCAGTCCTGGGCCTACTACTCTTTTCCATGCATGGTTTTGGCTGGATCAGCTCAGAGTATCACAAGGCTTTCAATACCACCTGTATGCTGATGACACCAAACTTTACCTCTCCAGCCCAGATAATAACTCTCTGTTCTCCCGGATCCCAGACTTTCTAGTACCCATATCCTCCTTCTTCTACTCCCATCCCCAAACTGAATCTATCATTTTTCCCACCATCTCACTCTATCTCCCCCCACCGGCTATCTCTATTAGAGTTGACGGCTCTATACTCTCACCGGTCCCACAAGTTCGCTGCTTTGAGATAACCTTTAACTCCTCTCTGTCTTTCAAACCACACATCCAAGGTCTTACCTCTGCCTGCCTCCTTCACCTGAAAAATCTCTCGAATCCATTCATTTGTTAACTCTGATGCTACAAAAATGCTAGTCCATGTCCTTGCCATCTCCTGCATGGACTACTGCAAAATCCTTCTTTGTGCCCTCCGGTCTTGAACTCTTACTCCCCTCCAAATCATCCTTTACTCTGCTGCCCGTCTTATCCACCTCTCTCCTCACTACTCCTCTGGCTCTCCCCTCTGCCATTCCCTCCACTGACAACCCATTGCCCAGCAAATTAATTTCAAGTTACTAACCCTGACCTACAAGGCTCTCCATATCCTCTCCCCTCCATACATCTCTGCCTTAATCCCTAGATACCTCCCCTCCTCATCCGCTCCTCACAGGACCTTCTTCTCTGCTCTCTCTTGTCAGCTCCTCACATAACAGTCTCCAAGATTTCTCCCGTGTTTCCCCCACACTGGAACTCACTGCCCCAACACCTCAGACTCTCCTCCACCTTCACCAGCTTCAAAAGCAGCCTGAAAACCCATCTCTTCAGGAGCCTATAACCTACAATAACCCTGCTGCCACTGTGCTACCCCACAGACATGTCTACCCCTCACCTTCTCTTTCCTACTTCCTAGTAGATTGTAAGCCTTCGCAGGCAGGGTCCTCTATCCCTTTGTTGTAAGTCATTTAATGTTGTCATTGTACTTGTTTAATATATGTTAGATAAATAACCTCCCTCGAATGCACAGTGCTGTGGAACCAATGGCGCTCTAAAATAAAAAATAAAATAATAATTTCTAGTCCTGGCTATTACAGCAGAAGCCCAGCTGTCATTTACAGTAAGGCTCTCACAATGATTATACAAGAACGTCTCCTGTGCCCATATGATCCTGACACGTGTGTCAATTTGAAGTAACAGGATACGGCCAAATATTTATTTAATTTTGTACTAAGGGGTTAGACATCTGCATCATTCTGAAAATCAAAATGGCTTCTTTTTTGTATGACATCTTTGATGTTGATCAAGATTTGATCTCTGAGCAAAAGACTTGCCACATTCTGATCATGAAAAAGGCTTCTCTCCTGTGTGAGTTCTTTTATGGGTTTTCAAGATGAAATTCTGTTTTTAAAAAATTTTCCCACATTTTTGAAAATAAAAAATGGTTCCCTCTCCTGTGTGGTTGTTTGATTTTTGGAAAAGTTTTTGGTTTTTTTATTAAAAACTTTTTGCCAATTCTGAACATAAAAATGGCTTCTCTCCTGTGTGAGTTTTTAATGTTTTATGGAGATGTTGATTTTCTGTGTAAAACATTTGCCACTTTCAAAAACAGGGAAAATGGCTTCTCTCCTGTGTGAGTTTTTGGATGTCTAACAAGATTTAACTTCATAGAAAAACATTGGCCACATCTTGGACATGAAAATGGTTTCTCTTCAGTGTGAGTTCTTTGATGTTTCACAAGACTTTCTTTCTGAATAAAACACGCGTCACATTCTGAGCAGGAAAATGGCTTCTCTCCTGTGTGAGTTTTTATATGGTTATCAAGACTTGATTTATGAGTAAAAATTTCCCCACTTTTCTGGACATAAAAAAGGCTTCTCCCCTGTGGGGGGTTTTTCATTTTTAAATTTAGACTCGATCTAAAAGGGGAAAACCCTTTTTGCCAACTGTGAACATAAAAATGGCTTCTCCCCTTGGTGAGATTTTTCTGTTGTCAAGATATGTTTTAATTTTTTAAAATTTTTCCCACATTTGAAAAAGAAAATGGTTTCTTTTCGGTGACTTTTTTTTGTTTAAACCCGTAAAATGGGGAACCCAGAATATAGGCCCATGTTTAAAAAGGGAATAGATGCCAGATTTTGCGGAGAGGGGCAAAAATTTGTATCTAAAGTAATAAATCCCCCTTAAAATTATCTTGTGAAATTCCCCTTTCACCCTGGGGGAAAAATTTGGACAATCTCTTAGGGTGTTCTGAGCTTTGGGTCGGGCACCTGCCAAGAAAAAAAAAAAGGTTTTAAAATTTTTTTTAAAATTTAAAACCTTGAAAGTTATATTGATATTTTAAAACAGTTCTATACAAGACTGTCCACACAAAATACAAGGAATTTGCAAAAAGTAAACGGGAAGTATCACTATGGTGGAAAAAACATAAAAAATTTTTAACAGTGGGCCCTAGAGCGGCCCCAGAAGATTTTTGGTTTTGGGGCCCAATGAGTGTCTTTTTGATTTTTCCCGGGTTTGAGTTGAGGCCAGCGTACCATAGTCAATATCGGGGGGCCCAAAATCAACCCTTTACCCAGAAAAAATGCTCGTGGAGTTTTTTTAAATTTTGGCCCTGGAAATCCAAATTTTTAGGTGGGGTAAAATTACACTCCGAAGTACTTTCCCTTTCACACAAAAAGAGGAGGGTTTTAATATAGAAAGGAAAAGTCAGGCTTTGGGGACAGTTTTGAAAATTATTACATCCACTTTTTTTTTATTTTTTTTACATAAAGGGGACGATAAATAAAAAAAAAAGGCAGGAAGGTTTTACTTTTTTTTTTTTTTTTTTTAAATTAATTAAACCCACTGTTTTGGGGGGCTAAATTTTAAAAAGGGAAATTTTTGATTTTTTAAAGGGGCAGGGTTTTTTTTATCGGGGGCCTTTTATGGAATTTTTTTTGTAAGCGTGCCCCTTCGCAGGTTAAACCCCCCCATTGCCCCCCAATAGGACTTTCCCGGGTGTCGGGTTTGTGAGTTATTTATTGCATTAAGGGCCCTTTTTCCCCCCGGAAACCCGGATCCGGGATGGGGTTTCAGGGGCCAGTCAGCTGTATTTCCAGTTGACCCCCCTGCGAGGGTTGAGTTTTGCTCTGCCCCGGGCCAAAATTTTCGCCTTTTTACCGCGGTTGATCGTGCCGGGGCCCCTTTAAGGGAGAAAAGAGGGGGGGTCCCCTCTGTCAAAAAACCCGGAAAAAACTTTCCCCAAATTGGGTTGCGGATATAACCCAACCCCCGGGTTTGGGGCCTTTTTTTAGAAAAACCCCGGGGCCGGGTCTGTGCTTTCAAAACCGGGTAATGAAAAGGTTTAACAAGGGGATAAAAAGTTCATTCATACCGGGGCAGGCTCAGAAATTTAGGCCCCTGTGTTGAAAACAGCGTTCTATGCCCTCCCGGGGGAAAGGGGGGCCGGGGGAAAATAGTTTTGGGTTTTTTTTTTTTTTTTTAAAAATTTGAAAAATATTAAAAAAACAAAAAAAATTTTAAAGGGAAAAACTTTGGAATTTTTTGGCCCGGGGAAAAAATCGGGTGTTTTAAGCCCTTGGGTTAGGATTTTTCCCGTTTTAAATTTCCCTTTGGGAAATTTTTGGTTCAGGTAAGTTTTTGTTTGGGGTTTTTTTGGAATTCATTGTAAAAATTTTAAAATGGGGGTTTTGGAAAATAATTTTAAATTTCATTTTTAAAAAAAAAAAGGGGGAAAAAAAGTTTTTTAAAAAAATAAAAACCCCCAATAGGAAACAAAAATATAAAAAAGTCCCAAAAAAATTGGGAAAAATTGTCCCCCGTCCGAAAATTGCCTAAAAAACATCTGTCGGGGCCTGCACCTTTTAAACGCCCCGTTAAAAAAAAAAAAAAAAGGAAAAAACCTGGGGCCCAAAAATTTGGCAAATTTTGTTTCACCGGCAAGCATTTTTAAAATTTTTTTAAAAATTTAAAAAGGGGAATTTAAATTTTTTTTTTATAAACCCCCAAAAAAAAGGGTCCCTTTAAAAAACCCGGGGGAAAAGTTCACCCCCGCAAAAAAAAAAAAGCCTTCCCAAAGCCCCGGGATAAGAAAAATAAAAAAAAGTTTACGGCTATCAAGGAACCCAGGGGATGCATAAATATGTTTTAAAAAACAAATTAAAAAAACGTTTTTTAAAAAAAAAAGTGAAAAAACTAATAAAAATCTATTTTAAAGTGGGTATCAATCAAAACCAAACAGGAAAAAATTCATTTTCCCCGAAAAGCCCCTCCCCGGGGAGCACTGCTTTTTTTTTAAAAATTTTACTTAAACATCCCCCAAAAAAATGTTTTGTATTTTTTTAAATTCCTGCCTTCCAAAGAAAGGGAAATTTTAAAAGGTGATAAAAAAAGGGTAAATGCCCCCTGAAAAATGATAAAAAATTTAAAAAAAATTTTAAAACTTATCCCAAAAAAAAAACAACCCTTTTTAGGGCAGCCCCCAATTACAGAAAAATAAAAATTATAGCTCTCGGGATACGGCCCATGGCACAAACTTTTTTTTAAAAAAAAAGTTTTTAAATTTTTTTAACAGAAATTTAAAACTTTAAAAAAAAAAAACTGTGAAAAAAATATTATCATATAAAACCTGCTGAGCAAAAGGTGCCCAAACTGTTAAAAAAAAAAAAAACCCCTTCCACCCATTGCTTTTTTTTGTCAAACCCCCTAAAAACAAAATTTTGTTTAAAAGGACCAATGCATCATTTAAACCCCTCGATGGAAACTAATTTAAAATAAAAAAATTCATTTTCCTGCAAAAAAAAACAAAAAGGGAAATAATTCAGAAAAAATTTTTTGGGATAATTTAAATTAAAAATTTTTTACGTATTTTTACGGGGAAAATTGAGGGGGTTTTTTTTTGGGGGGTTTTAAAATTAAAAAAAATTTTATTTTTATTTTTTAATTGTCCCATTTGCATATTTGTTATGTCATTTTTTCCTGCACCCCCGGAAAGCTGTAAAAGATGAAGCTAAAGAAAAAAATGGCGGGAAATTTTGGCAAAAAAAAAATTGGGGCACCCCTTTGGGTAAAAAAACCCCAAATCCCCCAAAGATGAGATTTATATGGGGTGTTTGAATAAAAAAATTGGGGGTGATTTTTAAAAGGTTACCATGGGGGTATTTTGGGGGGGTTTTACGGCGGCGAAACCCAAAAAATTGATTTCCAAACTAAAATTTTTTGGGGCCCCCTTTTTTTACCCTTTTGGCCCATACCCCCAAAACGAAAAGGTTTAAAAACCAAAAATTTTAAGGGGGGAGTATAGGGGGGAATTTTGGGGGGAATTGGGGGGGGTAAAAAAATTTTGGGGGAAGGGGTTTTTTTCTGGATTTTGGGGAAAATTAAAACTTTCAACTAAAATTTGGGGCTGATTTTTGGAAAATTTTTTTTTTCCCAAAATTTTCCAAAAAAAGTTTAAAAAAAAATTCTTAAAAAACTTTTTGGGGGTGGGAATATCTTTTGCACCCCTGGATTATATTTTTTAAAGTGGTTTTTTGGTTTTTCCAAAAATACAGGGCCCTTTTTTAGGGGTTTTTATTAAAGTTTTAGTAAATTCGGGGAAGAAAGGGAAATATAAAAAAACCCCACAATTTTTTAAATGCACCGGGTTTTTGTGGAAACCTTAGGGATCGGGGTTATTTTTAGCGCCCAAAAAAGCCATTTTTTTGGGGAAAAAAATCCCCAATTGGGGGAAAAAAGGCGTTAAGCCCTGTTTATAAATCCGGGTTTTCTGGCAGGTCATTGGTTTTTTTTGCTTTTCTAGTTTTATAAGTAAAAATTTTCTGGTCGGGGAAAACCCCACTTTTAAAAAGTGTTTCTCCCTGTTCCACGGGTTTTTTTTTGAAAAAAAAAAAACCTGGTTTTCCCGAAAAAAAGGTTATTTCCTGTTGCTTTTTAAGGCCCTTTTTGGGGCCCCAACTCACCCTTTTGCTGACCCCCCTTTATCGGGGGCGCTTTAAAAAGGGGCCCCCCGCAAAGTGGCTTTGAAAATAAACCAAATTTTTTGGGAAAAGGGGCGCCTGTTTTAAAATTTATAGCAAAGGGGGGCCCCTGCAGCATTTTTTTCGGGTAAAAAAAAGGGAAACCCCCAAAATTCTGGAAAAAGGGCCTGTAACAAACCATTTTTTGGGGGTTTATGAAAAAGGTGTTTAAAAAATTTTTGAAAAAAACGGTTAAAAATTTAAATTTTTTAGGGGTATTTTCAAATTTTTCCTTGCCCAAGTTTTCCCTTTTTTTTAAATTTACGTAGTGGGGTTAAATAAAAAAAATAAACCCCCATAAGCAAAAAACCCTCCAAAAAAAATTGCACAAAGGTTTTTTTTTCCCGGGGGATGCCCTTATTTTCGGGGGGAAAGGGGAATAAAATGTTCCCTTTTTGGTTTTTATTTAATTTTGTTAATGCTTTACTTTGTGGTCCCTCAGTGAAAAAAGTAAAAAAAAAAAAAAGTTTTTGCCCCCTTTAGGGTGACTGCCAAACCCCTGGAAATTGGCGCAAAACCCGGGGGAAATTCGTAATAAAAAATAAAAAACCTCAGAGTCCAGTGGGTTTGCTCCTCCTTTTTGGGAGGATTTTTGGGGCAAAAGCCCAAAAAAAGCGGGGGTTTGGCCCAACAAGAATTGGGGGAAACCAGGGAGTTTGCGTTTTCCCATGGGCCAAAATTTTATGGCCAAAACATTTGCTTAAGGGGAAAAAATTTTTCAAAATTCTTCGAAAAAAAAAGTGCCCAAATTTATTATTTTTAAATAAGGTTGCATTTTTGTCTTTTTAAAAAGAGGAATTTTATTTTTTGGAAGTTTTTCCCCCCATGCAGAAAACCACAGATGTCGGAAAACGGGATTTGGAAAAAAAATGGGGAATTTTTTTAAAATTTTTTTTTAAAAAAAAGGGTTTAAAAAATTTTCTAAACCCCCTACTTTTTGTGGGGGCCCCCTAAAAAAAAATTAAAAAAAGAAACTTAAAAAGGGTTTTGGCAAAAATTTAGATTTGGCCCATTTTTGTAGTTTGATGGTTTTAAAAAATTTTGGGTGGGGTTTTAAAATTTGCCCGGGCTATTTAAAGGGGTTTTAAATTGGGGGGGGAAAATTTAGACAAAAACGGGGTTTTTTAAACCTTTCCCAGGGGTAAAAATTTTGGCGCCCCTTCAAATTAATTTTTAATTTCCCCGTTTTTAAGAAAATTTCCCAATTTAAGTTCTCCCTCTCCCCCACTGGGCCCCAAACCCCTGGTGGGGGGAGTTAAAGGGTTAAATAAAGTCATTTACTAGGAGCTAATACGCGCCGGACAAGTAATAAATTTGTGTATGGGGGGCGGGTTCGGGCCCTTCCCACACGGCGTAATTGGGGGGGATTTAATTTAAAAGCCCGAAATTTTGCCGTTTAAAAACCCTTAAGTTGGGAGAAATTTTTTTTAATAAATGCAAATTTTTTTTTTCAAAACTTTTGATTTTTTTTTCAAATAAAACAAAAATTTTGGTAAAGGAAAAAATATTTTTTTTTAACCCAAAAGGGAAATAGAATTTTAAAGGAATCGCTTTGATTTGGGTTTTTTTAAAAAAAAAAAAAAATTTTTTTTTTAAATTAATTTGGGTAGTACGGGTTTAAAATTTGGGTTTAATATTTCTAAATTTTTATGATTTAAAAAAATTCTCCCTCCCGGTCCAAGAAAAAATTTCAAGGCTAAAATTTTAAAAAAATTTTTTTGTTCCCTTTGTTAAAATTAAAGTATTTTAAAATTGTTGTCCGGGTTAGCCATAGAAAAGTAGTAAAAAGGGGTGAAAAAATTTCAGGGCGTTTCCCTTTTTTAGAGTTTTGAGTATATTTGATGGGGGGGAGCTTTCAAAAAAGGGTTTTGGGCCCCTTTTTCTGACTGGGTTTTAAAAAAGAAAGGAAAAGGGGGTTAAAAGGACGGGGTTAACAAAAAGGACATGGTTTCCTTTCAAAGGAATTTTAAATTTAAAATAAAAATGAATGAAGGGGGAATTTTTTTTTTTAAAACAGGAAAAAGAAATCAACAATTGGAAATTTGTGGGCCCGGCCGGGAAAGGGGATAAAGGTTAATTCTTGGGTTTTATTCTTACCCAATCGGGTTTTGTGATTTGTGGCTTTCCCCAGTTCCCCCAAATGGTGTGTAAAAATAAAAAGTGGCAGGGTTTAATTTACCTTTTTTGAAAAGGGGGGTTTTTTAATATTTTTGGGGTTTTTTAAAAATTCCCTTTCCCCCCCCTCTTGCGTTTTTTAAAAAATTTTCCCTTTTAAAACCAAAAAATTGAAAAATGTTAAATTTGGAATGGTTTTTCCCTTGGGAATTTTTTCGGGCCAAATTGGGGTTTGTTTGGGTTTGTTTTTAAAATGGTGAATCTGTTTGAATTATACCCCTGGTGAGTCTCTCCCCTGTTTCCCCCTTGTCCAAAAACCCCGGGTTTCACTTTTAAATTGTTCTATTATTACATCTAGAAATGTATCCAGTCCCTTTTCCCCAAAATTTCCCGGGGCCCCCTTTAACTTGTTATTTTTTTACTTTCAAAAAAAATGTATCCAAAAACCCTTCTCCGGGAATTCTGGCCCATTTAAAAACTTGTTATATTTTTTAAGCTCCAGAAATGCACCCAAAACCCCCTTTTTAAACCTGGTTTTTGGGAATTCCCCATGAAAAAATTTTCCTCTGGGAAAGGGGAGTTCCCCCAAGTCTAACTGCTCTTCCGGAAAAGTTTCCCTTTTCTTGTTTTTTTTTAAAAAACGTTTTTTTCCTTAGGTGTTGAGGATGCCCCCGGGGTGGTTTTCATCCCGGGGTTTTTTTAAAAAATTAGGGGAAAAATCCATATTCCCCCTTTTTCTTTAATTTTTTTAAAAATTTTTTTTTTTGTCCCCCGAACCCCTTTCTTTTTTTAAACTAAAAAACCCTAATTTTCTTCCCAAAATTCTTTTTGGGAAATTTGTGGGTCCTCCCAGTCCTTTTATTATTTTTGTTGCTCCCCTTTGTACCGGGTTAAAAGCTAAAAATGTCTTTCCTGTGTGCACTGGGGCCCCAAAAAAAGTACACAATATTCCTGTGTGGTTTCTAAACCAGGTGTTTTTTTTTTAAAGGGGAAGAATAATTTTCTCACCCATTTTCAGCAAAGGGGCCCCGTTTCCCACGGGCAATGGACGTTCCCGGCCCGGTTTTTATCAATTATGTCAAAATGTTTTTCGGGGGGCCCCCGCAGGGGGAAAAAACCCGGGGGGGAAAAAACTCATGCAGTGGGGACTGTGCAGGGGTTTTTCCATGGGAAACCCGTTTGTGCCCCGTTTGCGGACGTTTTTCAGCGGTCTCCCAAAAACCCCCAAACAATCTGGAAAAACGGGCCCGAAAACCCCCCTTTCCCCAAGGGGGGAAAATCCCCAAAAGAGAAAATTTTAAAAAGATAACCCTTTTTTAGGGGGAAAACCCCCTTTAAAACCCCCCGGTCCCGAAAGGGCTCAAGCTTTATAAAAAGGGAAATATTCCATTAAAAAAGTGGGGACCTTTCCCGCCATCTTGAAACCCGGGTCTGGGCCCGGGGGCCCGAAAAGCAAGTGGGGCCCCCCGGAAAGGGGCCCCCCTGTGAAAGCCAAGGGACCCCTTTTCCCCTGGCCCTTGCCCCGTCCCAAAGCTTTCCCCCGCCCCCGATGGGCTGTGCTGGCGGGGCCTGTTTCCCCTCAAGGGGGCCCAAAAAAATCAGACCCCCTGCCATTTGCAGGAAACTTGGGCCCCTAGTAACGGCCCCCCGCTTCTGCCCCCTCTTTTCTGCGAATTCTCAGCGGTCCCTTGCACCGGGGAATACCCTTTTACACCTCCCCTGGTAAACCCTCTAACCCCGGACCCACCTTTTTCAGTGCCTTTTTCGTTTTTCCCCTCCCCTTGGGGACTCTCAAACGGGGCCCCCAAACCGTTCAACGGGGTGCCGTACGGGGGCCCTTTTCATCTCCCCAAACCTGGAAAGTACAAACCCCCCAAACCGGGGACTGATTTTTCCAACCAAAGGGCTTACGGGGGCCGGGTGGTTGTTTGGGACCAAACCCCTACCCGAGGGTTTCCCCCCTCCCGCACCAAGGTCTTCCTTGGGCCCCAGGGACCCCCAAACCTCCTTCGGAAATGCTGCTACCCCCGGAGTCACCCACTCGGGTAAAAGGGCCTCAATTACGGCCAAGGGGCCGGACCCCCTTTTGGACACCCCCCAAAGGGCTGGGATCCCCCTCGCCCCCCAAAATTTTAAATGGGCCACCCCTCAAGGGGGGAATTTCAGGGGCCCATCCATTCTCCCACCCCTCTTGGGGTTTTGCCCTTAAACCCCTCCCAATAGGCGATTTGGGCCCCCTGTCAGGCCCCGCCAAGCTTCTGGCTCCGCCCTTTCCCCAAAATTTAGATTTTCAACAAGGGGCCCCCACCGCCCCCAAATTTCCCTCCAAACAAAAACAGATTTTCGACCCTGATGATGAGGTCAAGGAAATTTGAAAAACAGTTTTCCCCCTTTTTCCCGGCAGAACATTATACTTTTTATGGAAGATTTAGACTCGTGGACCAAGCTAAAGGGGACCCCCCAAAGTACTTATCTAGCCTCCAAACCACCAATTGTCGTAAAAGCATCAGTTAAAAGAAAATTTGGGTAGGCTTTGTTGAGGATTTGGACAACAGGGGGCGCCGAAAAAAAATTACCCCCGTTTCGGGGCCCTCCCTGAATCTGTGAGTGACGAAAAAAATTTTTTCCCAGGGCTGAAAACTATTTTCAACAGATTCTGGGTGAGCACCCTTTTAAATCATCCTTTAAAGTTGGAAAGAGCCCACAGAGCATCCCCCCCCTAAGGGGTCCCCCCCCCTCCCCTCGTGTTTGCCCATCTGTTGTGTCCATAAATTTCAAAAACCAAAAAGGGGCGCTTTTTATGACAAAAAGCTCGGGCCATGGCTCCCTTGATTATAAAGGTTACATCTTTTACAGCTCTTCCAGGATTCTCTTGGGTGACCTTGCAAAAAAAACAACGCCTCCTGAAAACCGTCCTGTCCGTCTTGAGGAAAACCACCCAGTTATTTTACGCGGGGGTTTTTCCCGTTCCCCCTCACACCCGGGGGAAAGGGATGGAGTTCTGCCAGTTGGAAGACAAAAGGAGGATGTCCCAACCCTTCTGCGATTTTCCCTCCGATTCCAGCTCCTCACCAAACTGAGGGTTTGGGATACTCTGTTCCCCCCCCCTTGCCGACTTCCCTGCCCCCCACGGGGAAAAAAAAAGGCGAAAATTTATGGGCGCAGTGAGTCGGGGACCCCCGCATACTAAACCCTAAACCAAAAAACCTTGCCCCTTGGCCCCAGGTGAATGCAAAAAAAATGTTTTTTTCCTTTCCCCTTTTTCATTTTTTAATTTGGGGTTATTAGAAAGGGAGCCCTAGGGCTTTTTTTCCCCGCTTAAATCTGGACGGCTTTTTTTTTTTATTTTTTTTTAAAATTTTTTTTTTAATTCAATTTTTTCCCTTTTTTTTTAGGTTAGTTTAAAATTTACATTTTTGTACTCAATGTTTCCTTGAGGGAGGGGTCCTTTCTTTTGGGATTGGGCTCATCTCCTCCTCCATAGTGTTGAGGGTACGTGGTTCTCAGGCTTGCTTAACTGACCACCGCCTACCCTCACCTTCCCCACCACCTGGTGGAAAACGTGGTATAGCTTAACTTGATCGCTGTCCGGGTTTATCAAGAATCGTTGATTTTTGTTGCTTGTATAACATCTCTGTTTTCTGCTTACTGTTCCCTTGTCTTGTGTGTGGTCTTGTTCTCCTATTGTGTTTCCCCCCACCCACAGCAATTATGGTCAAGTGTGTAACCATTAATGCGAAGGGATTAAATTCTAAAGTGAAGTGCCGCCTTCTTCTACGCAAGCTACGCGTCTTGCAAGCGGACATAGCATTTGTCCAGGAGACTCATTTTTTTTATTTTTTTCAAACATATTTTATTTGGTATCCACATTCACACTATACGATTTACAACTTGCAAATACTTAACAGTAAAATTCTCTCCAATAAAAGAATACCAGGTTTTATCTTAGAAATAACCAAATCAGATGAACAAAAAACATACCACCAAGAAATTAAATACAGCCAGGAATATGTTCTTTATCTTTGTCTTCTGAACAATGATAAATGCCGTTCTCACTTTATGTTTGTGTTTGCGGTTGTAGTTGTAATCTCCCCAAAGTCCCCATGTGCGCCTCCATCATAAACCATTTAGTATATTGGAAAATATTTACTAATTTCTCTATCTCCTGTTGGGTATAAAATTTCTCCAAAAATTCCCTCCATTTCCTAAAGAAATTTTTTGTCATTGTTTCTTTATGACGTTCCACATATATCTGATCTGCTATGGCATATATTTTGGTTTGCCCCATCACCTTTTCTATGCTTGGGACCTCACTGTCTAGCCACTGAGACAGAATGCATCTTTTTGCCACCAACAATATAATATGTAGTATGGCTGGAAGTTCACCACTTTGCTGTTCCGTCAAATCCTCATCTACACTATCCCTCCCATGTAATAAGAAAATTATTGGAGACATAGTTATATTACCCTTCCAAAGAGATGACATTAGCTCTTTAATTTCGCCCCAGAATACCTGCACCATAGGACATGTCCACAAACCATGGAATAGGTCAGATTTGGCTTCAGCCCATTTCGGACATGCTGTCATTCTATCTGGGAATCCTTGCGATGGGGGTATATCAAATGCAGGAGACTCATTTTGACTCACAAGGCTCCTTTAAGTTTGCAGCGGCTTTGTTCCCCGTTGCTTACTCTGCTTCCAGTGGCCGGAAAAAGGCAGGGGTTGTTGTCCTTATTTCAGCCACATGCCCCCTCCAGGTCACGCACTCTGAGATTGACCCCCTAGGACGCTACATAATCCTCCAGGGTACTCTCCATGAGATCCCGCTGACTCTGTGTAATCTATACGCGACTAACTCCTCACAGGTCCATTTCTTATCACAAATCTTTGCCAAGTTGTCCAGACTCCCCCCTGGGGCATTACTGATAGGAGGGGACTTCAACCTAGTGTTCTCCCCAAAAATGGATAGACACTCCCTTCGAGGGAAATCGCCTCCGAGGGCTCTAGTTCAGGCCGCTGTAGCATTCCGTAAATTGGTTAGGAAGCATGGCCTACTTGACCTCTGGAGGATAAACCATCCTACAGATAGGTCTTTTACCTTTTATTCCCCCCCACACCAGACACACTCTCGAATTGACCTCTTTTTTGGAAATACCCCGCTACTGCGGATGTTGACAGATGCGCAGATAGGACCAATCTCTTGGTCGGATCATGCGCCGGTTTCTCTTTCGCTCAAAACTGGGATCCCCTGCACGCGTTCCTGCCATTGGCGCCTAAATGAATCCATCCTATGTAGGGCGGACCTCAGGGAGGAAATTCAGAAAACCCTCACTGACTTCTTTGAACTCAATGACGGCTCGCTATCGTCACCCTCGACCCTTTGGCAGGCCCACAAAGCAGTCCTTAGAGGGAAATGTATTTCCGTGGGGGCTAGGTTGAAGAGGGACGCCCATGCACAAACTCTGTACCTGCAGCGGCGCCTTCAGTCTCTGCAAACTCAGGTGATTGCTAGGCCAAACATCGGTACCCTACGTTCTGTTGTAGAAACTAGGTCCCGTTTAAAGGATATAGCACTACGGAAGGTTGAGCAAATGTTGCTGTATTCCAAACAGAAATTTTACGAATTTGGCAACAAGGTTCACACTCTTCTAGCCAGGCAACTCAAGGAGAGGAAAACTAACTCTATCCCGCAGGCCATGAAAGGCCCGGACGGAACCTTACACTACAATCCAAAGACCATAGGAGACATGTTTAGTCGCTTCTTCTCTGAGCTGTATTCCCTCCCCAAGGATCCCCAGACTTCCGACTCGGAGCTAAAACTGAAGATAGATGCTTTTCTTGCCTCCTCCCTCCCGAGACTACCGGCTGATGGGGCTGATAAGCTTAGCTCCCAAATTAGATTAGATGAGCTCACCGAGGTCATCAAAGACCTTCCGACAGGTAAAGCCCCTGGACCTGATGGATTCTCTTATCTATATTACAAGACGTTCTTGCCCCCCGAATGCTACCCATGTTTAATGCCTTTTTAGAAGGAGCCCCGATACCAGGCGAAATGTCCCACTCTTATCTTACCCTTATCCCTAAGCCTGGGAAGGATCCATCAGAGTGTGCAAGCTACAGACCCATAGCCCTTTTAAATTCGGATATAAAGATTTTTTCAAAACTTCTGGCCAACAGACTGAATACCTGGTTACCCCAGCTGTTACATAAGAACCAAGTGGGATTTGTCCCGTGTCGCCAGGGTGGGGACAACACTCGCCACGCAATTGACCTGATCGATATCGCAAATCTCCAGAAAAATGAAGCCTTGTTACTCAGCCTTGATGCAGAAAAGGCCTTTGACCGCCTGAGTTGGCCTTTTCTATTGGGCACCCTTAGGTCTTTTGGCATCACGGGTAATTTTCTGAGAGCGGTGGAGAGTCTTTATTCCTCTCCCTCGGCCTCTGTAAAATTGGCACATGTGACCACCCAGCCTTTTAAAATCTACAACGGCACTCGCCAAGGCCCCTCTCCACCTTACTCTTCATACTCTGTATGGAACCCGTTGCCTCCCGAATCCGTTCTCATCCGTCCATCTCAGGCATCCGGGTCAAGGACAGGGAATTTAAAGTCTCTCTTTTCGCAGATGATGTCCTATTGACACTTACTGACCTTACCCCCTCACTCTCTAGCTTGCACTCTCTCTTGGCAGAATTTGGTAGGGTATCGGGTTTTAAGGTAAACGCCTCCAAGACAAGGCTATCCCCCTAAATATTCCGCCTGCAGCTTTGGTAAGCCTACAGACCAGATATAAGTATAACTGGCAGTCTTCCTCAATACTCAAATACTTGGGAATCAACTTAACACATGACTACAAGTCCCTATACCTGGTGAACTCCCCCCCCCCTCTTTCAAGAAATTCGCACACTGTTGTCCAAATGGCACAACATGACACTGTCCCTGATTGGGTGCATAAACACGGTCAAAATGTCAATCTTGCCTAAATTGCTATATCTCTTTGAAACCCTCCCCGTCCCAATTCCCCTTAGTGTTTTGAAGTCTTTGCAATCGGCAATATTTAAATTTATATGGGCCCAGGGTCGGCACAGAATTGCTAAAGATGTGCTGATGGCAGGCAAAGGTAGGGGTGGGTTAGTGGCTCCTAATGTCCTGAAGTACTACTGGGCAACACACCTCCGAGTTATACCAGCGTGGTCCATCCTGCCAGCCTTCTCTAAATGGATGGAAATTGAAAAGTTGTGGTTGGGTCCGTTCCACCCCAACATGTTTCTCTGGCATACCAAGGAACTTCCGAGAATAGGGCCTCTACCAGGCCCAATAGAGTTCACTAAATCCATTTGGAGATACTGTCGGGCTAGATTCCCCTTGGCCTCCCACTGTCCTCCTTTCTCTACATCCCCCTCCTGCCTGCTAGCACCTCTGGTGCCTTTGTAGCACCATGGCAGCAAAATAGTTTGTTCCGGTTTGCAGACATTGCGCATTTCCGTACCAGGGAACTGATCCCTTTTGCGGATTTATCTGATACCTTTAGTCTCCCCTCCAGGGCACAGTTCTCATACCTTCAAATTAAACACCTAATGCAAGTGCTTACTGGCGGATCCACACTTTCAATTCCCACTTCTTCCGAAAGGCTGTGTAGATGGGGTCATCTGTCCAAAGGCCTGATATCACAGATTTATACTATTTTGAATGAACCTACCCCGGACTCTGAACCTTACTTCCCCTATATGCACAAATGGGAGGCTTTCTTGGGTCGCAAACTTCCCTATCATGTTTGGCAGGTTATTTGGCATAGGGCAGCTACTTCCTCCTCTTGCATAACCTATAAAGAAAACCAGTATAAGCTCCTAATGCACTGGTACCACACTCCGGAGTTACTCCATAGATTCAACCCGGCGATTTCAGGTGCATGCTGGAGGTGTGGTACCATGCTGGGATCGCTGCCTCACATATTTTGGGATTGCCCTCAGGTACAACTCTTCTGGGCACAGGTTAGCGGGGTCCTTGCGGGGATATTTGGCCATGGAGTCATGATCGATCCTTCCACATACCTTCTGAACGTTCCACCTCAGGGTTTTTCGAAATCAGAGGCCAAGTTGCTCCTACATGTTCTCACGGCTGCCAAATGCTTGATTTCAGCCTTCTGGAAGCAGACTCTGCCTCCTTCCAAACATGATCTGCATGTCAGGATATGCGAAGTCCAGCGGATAGAAAAGCAAACCTCTTGTCTGCGCAACACGCTAGATCTTTATGATACGGTTTGGAAGCCATGGGTCTCCTACTGGGCTCAGTTACAGACTTAGGCCAACATGATCTAGTCAGTACCGCCTTCTCCTCCTCCACCTCTCCCCCCCACCCCTTTCGGTGTCCCTGTTTCCTCCCCTAAGTCCTGTCTTGTCGCTTGTATATCCGTCTTTTTGTTTCTCACCTCTGTTTGTGTATGGCTAATAGCCTATGTGCTCCTTCATGGTTCTCAAATATTGTGCTTTCAACTAGTCTGTGTGATTCATTTGAGTTTTCGTTATCTGTACTGCCAAGTATTAATGGGGATGAGTATCCCCTGGGAAATTGTGTTAGGATCTTGGACAGATGTTGGAATTGTTGTATCGAGCTCCACACAGAACATTTTCCCGCTACTTAACTATGTATCATTAGTATTATATGTCTAGCTACTTTTCGCTTTTATTTTGTAAAAATAATTGTGAAAACCTTTAATAAAAATACAGTTAAAAAAAAAAAAAAGTGGTACCATTAATGCACCAAGATAAGTCTCTCTCACTAGAGACTTTTTTCCCCAAATTTGGGGGCAAAACATGGGTGTATCTTATGGTCCAAACATATTGAGTGCAGTACTCTCCTGCCACCCTTAGATCGCTCAGTGCGGCCGCACTCAGTATAGCGCCTACTATGCAGGGATGGAGCCGGCGGTCGTGCTCCGTCCCTGCGCTTAACACTTTAGACGCCGCAGTGATTGCAGCCATGGCATCTAGCTGTATGAGGAGCAGTGCTGCACTCCGCTACTCCGTGCGATCTCCCCCTCCCCCCCCGTAATGTAATTGCAGCGGGGGACGATCAGTGTCATGGCAGCAGGAAGCCTCATGCAGGCTTCCACAACTGCCATGTACAGGATATGTGCACCTACTGTATTACTGCCTATGGCAGGGTGCAATAGGTAATGAATGAATGTACAGTACTGCTTTATATAGGACAAGGAAGTGTGCCCTCTAGTGGTAAAGTACCCTAGGGGGACTAAGTATTAAAGTAAAAAAAAAGTAAAAAAAAAAAGTAAAAAAAAAAAAAATCTTAAAAGTTCGAATCGCCCACCTTCTGCCATTTTACAAATAAAAAAATAAAAAGGTTACACATATTTGGTATCGCTGCATCCATAAACATCCGATCTAATAAAATATAACATCATTTATCCTGAACGCTGAAAACTGTAGAAGAGAAAAATTCCAAACACTAAAATTGGGTTTTTGGTCATTTCATATCCCCAAAAGATTGGAATAAAAAGTGATCAAAAAGTGGCATCTATCCCAAAATGATATCAATAAAAACTACAGGTCAGCCCGGATTTTCCCCCTCTAAAACCTAGGTGTGTCTCATAGTACACAAAATACGGTACTCTGGGCAATAGTCTTCTTATCTCTATGTATTACTCTAGTAATGTCTTAACACTATGAAGAAGGTCAGCAGTGGGGGTATGACCTTCATCATAGTGTTAAAGACTTTACTCTCAAAGCACACACAACCCTTTCACGTTGTATTCCACTCTCACCTACTAACACTCTGTCTGCTTCTTCTTGATGCTGGGGACATATCTCCTAATCCTTGGCCCCCTCAGCATATGAATAAGCCGTCTAAACATGGTCTTTGAGGTGCACTCTGTCTGCATCTACTCTTCCTTCAACCTCCAATAGTCATCATCTACCAATCACCATGTTCCACATCTTTTTCAATCAATTCATCGCATGGTCTACTAATTGACATCCCACTATTTTCAGGGAAGACTTTAACATCCCTACTGATACTTACCGTTCAGCTGCCACCAAACTCCTATTGCTATTCTCTTCCTTTGGACTCTCACAGTGTCCTCCACAGCCGCTCACGAAGATTGACACACACTGGACCAGAGCCGTCTTAGCAGAATTATGGGCCCCTGGGCATAGCATTACAGTGGGCCCTGCCCAAATACATGACATTATACTTGGCCATACCTCAAGCACACCTATAATATCACGCCACTTATGTCTGGACACCGGCAGCCTGCAGCCTACAAGACTATTTGGCAGAGCAGGGAGCCTTTGGCTCCCTGCTCCACATTTCTTTTCTTTTACTTTTTGCACATCCTAAAATCACACAAACAGTTAAATAAGCAAAGCCAACCAAGGGATCCAGGGTATGTTCTCTGTATTCCTGTGACATACATACACCACTTGGGGCCCCTATACTTGTCGGGGCTACCGGGCAACTGTCTAGTGTGCCCAATGGAAAAGATGGCCCTGAACTGGACCTTGTTTTAATCCTCCTCTGCTCCCTATCTCACATCTTGATCCCTGCTCTTCCTTGTTAGACTATAATCTGCTTACATTTTCTTTCCTGTAACCCAATACTGACAGAGCTAGTTTTGACCTTCCTAACAGAGCCCCATTTTTTAACACCTTACAGCCGGAGCCAGTTTTGGCCTCTCTGACAGAGCCCCATTTTTTAAATCTGCCATGTATCACTTTATGTGAGAATAACTTTTTGACACTTTACACTATCCATGTGATTCAGAGACTGTTTTCTCGTGACACATTGTGCTTTAAGATAGTAAGAAATTTTGGTCCAAAAAGTCCTTTTTTATTTGTGAAAAATATCAAAGTATCGTTAGAAAAATTTACCATTTTCAAACTTCAAAAATTTCTGTGTGTAAGACAGATAGTTATTCCACTCAAAATAGTTTATAACTAGCATCTACCATATGTCTACTGTAGGTTGGCATCTTTTTTTAAATGTCTTTTTTTATTTATGATATTAGGGGGCTTACAAATTTAGTAGTAATTTTCACATTTTCAAGAAAATTTGCAATATACATTTTTTTTAGGGACCAGTCTAGTTCTAACGTGATTTTGATTGGCCTGTATGTTAGATGCCCCCATAAATGACCTCATCTTAAAAACTACACCCCTTAAAGTATTCAAAACAGCATTTAGGAAGTTTATTAACCCATTAGGTGTTTCACAGGAATTAAAGCAAAGTGGAGATGAAATTTAAAATTTCACTTTTTTTGCAGATTTTAAATTTTCAGCCATTATTCACAAGAACTCGGTAGATGTGATATGCGAAATGCAACTTAATGTTGATTCTCCAGATTCTGCCGTTTTCAGAGATATCCCATATGTGGCCCTAGTGCGCTATTTGGCTCAACCACAAGCCCTAGAATAGTAGGTGCACCTACCGGACTCTGGGGTCTCATTTTCATTACAATTTTATTTAGGTGCCATTTCAGGTTTGCGGAAACCCTACGGGGCTAAAACTTAATAAGCACCCCTAAAAAGACCCCATACTGGAGACTACACCACTTAAGGAATATATCCAGGGGTGTAGTCAGTATATTAACCCCCCACAGGTGTTTCACAAAAATTTTTAGCGTTGGGCTGGGAAAATGAAACATTTTTTTTTCCAACAATCTGCAATTTTAGCTGAAAATGTAGAATTTTTACAAGGAATCCTGTAAAAAAAATTTGTTAAGCAATTTCTTCCAAGTTCGGCAATACCTTACATGTGGGTGTAAACTGCTGTTTGGGCGCATGGCAGGGCGTACAAGGGAGGGAGCGCTATTTGGCTTTTGGAACGCAGATTTCGGTGTGGCCATATTGCATTTGCAAAGCCCCCAAAGTACCAGAAAAGGTGAAACCTTCCAGAAGTCGACCCATTTTGGATTCAACACCCCTCATGGATGTCATCTAGGGGTGTACTGTGCATTTTAGGTGTACAGATGGTCCATAGTATTTTTTAGTATTGGGCTATGAAAATGGGGGGAAAAAATGCAGTTCCGCCATTGTTTTTTGGGCTTCATTTTTACAGTGTTCACCGTACGGGATAAGTGAAGGAAAACATTACTATGGAGGTCGGTACAATTGCAATGATATAAATTTTATATAGTTCTTTATGTTTTATTAATTTTACACAATAGAATTAGGTGTAAAAGAAATTTCGTTTTTATGTTGTCCTATTCTGACAGCCATAACTTTTATTTTTCTGTGCATGGAGGTGATTATGGGCTTGTTTTTTGCGGGATGAGTTGACGTTTTTATAAGTACTATTATGGGGTGCATATGATGCTTTGATCACTTTTTATTAAGGTTTTTGTGAGGCATTTTGAACAAAATACAGCATTCCCGGTATTGTTTTTTATTTTTTACAGCGGTCACCGTTCGGTATAAATGATATGCTAGTTTTACTCAGTTTTACGATTACAACGATACCCAATTTGTATTTTTTTATAGGTTTTACTGCTTTTACACAATCAAAACACTTTTATTCAAAGAGGAAAACACGTTTTTGCATCGCCATAGTCTGAGAGCCATAACTTTTTTATTTTTTGGTGTACCGAGCTGTGTTGGGTCTTGTTTGTTGCGGGATGAGTTGACGTTTTTATTGGTATCATTTTTTGGGGACAAAACTTTTTGATCAGTTTTAAATCCATTTTTTGGAAGGAAGGGTGAAGAAAATACTGCAATCCTAGTAGTGTTTTACATTTTTATTTTTAACAGCGCTCATCACGCAGTATCCGTAACAAGTTAGATTTACTCTCTGGGTCAATACGATTACGGCGATACCCAATTTATATATTTTTTTATTTTGAAGTACTTTAAAAAAAAAAAAAAAAAAAGTGTTTTGTGTAAAACAATATTTATGCATTGCTGTCTTCTGAGAGCCATAACTTTTTTGTTTTTCCGTATACAGAGCTGTTTAAGGACATTTTTTTTGCGGGATGAATGGACGTTTTAATTGGTACAACTTTGGAGTTATATGAGTTTTTGATCGCTTTTTATTCCATTTTATGTGCTGTGTGATGAACAAAAATCACAATTCTGTGACTGTTTTTTATTTTTATTTTTTTACGGTGTTCACCGTGCGGGTTAATTAATGTGATATTTATAGGGCAGGTCGTTCTGCACGCTTCGATACCAAATATGAGTACTTTATTTATTTTTGATCTTTTTTGGGGCGATCAGCGTTTGTAAAGGGGAAATGGGCAGTGTACGTGTTTTTATTTTTTTGTGTTTGTGTTTTACTTTTTTTCACTTTTAACATTGATTTTTACTTTTTTACACTCTTTTTTTACTTTTCTTCTAAGGCTATGTTCACACGGCTTAACTGCGGGGCTTAATTACGTAGTTACGCCGTGTGGCCGGAGCGGGGGAGCGAGCGGGGGGGGCCGGCACTTCGCCGGCCCATAGATAATCATTGCTAGTGGCGCGTATACGCCGCTAGAAAGTGACATGTCAATTATCTCCCCCCTCAGCGTATTCGCCGAGCAGGGAGATGAGATGTAATGCATAGTTCTCTATGAGAACTGTGCATTACCGTAGTTACTGGGACGGATTCAACCCGTAATTGGCGCACTCCGGCGCGTAATTATGGACTGAATTACGTCCCAGAATAAGCCGTGTGAACATGGCCTAACAGCAATCATCAGATTGTTGTTAGAAGGCAGGCCAGTGCACGGTACTCGTACTGTGTACTGGTCGCCATGACAACTGCCTGTCACCATGCCCACAATGCATTGCGGGCATGGTGACATCACAGATGACCCCGGGAAGTGCCGTTCACTTCCCAGGATCATCAGACAGGGATCGGTGCTGCACTACAGTGCGGCAGCCGCCGGGAGCAGGCAGGAGGAGCTCACTCCTCCTGCCTGCGGCTTCATTATTGCAGCCATGATAGGCTGCGGTAATGAAGCGGTAATCACCCGCGGCCGGAGCTCACTCCGGCCGCGGGTGATACGGCATGCGGTCAGCAGTAATTTACTGCTGGTCCCATGTCGCGATCATGTGCAAGCCCGCGCGATCGCCAGGACGTATGCATACGTCCTATGTCAGGAACGGGTTAAATGTGACATGTGTCCCTTTATGTGGGAATAACTTTTTGATACTTTTACCTAACTCTGTGAATCAGAGACTGTTTTCTTGTGACACATTGTGCTTTAAGTTATTCAATTTTGGTCCATACAACCCTTGAATATTTGTGAAAAATATTAAAATGTCATGACATTTTAGAGAAATTTGCCATTTTCAAAATGCAAATATTTCTGTATGAAATCTAGTTATATCTCACAAAATAGTTTATAACTAGCATCTACCATATATCTAATGTACATGGGCATCATTTTTTAACCCCTTACCGCCGGAGCCAGTTTTGGCCTCTCTGACAGAGCCTCATTTTTTAAATCTGTCATGTGTCACTTTATGTGAGAATAACTTTTTGACACTTTAACCTATCCATGTGATTCAGAGATTTTTTTTCTCGTGACACATTGTGCTTTAACCCCTTAAGGACCCGGCGTTTTCTTTGGGTGACACGTTCGTTTTTCCCTCCTCGCCTTCTGAAAGCCATAACTTTTTTATTTTTCCACCTACATAGACACATGAGGGCTTTTATTTTGCGGGACAAGATGTACTTTCTAATGGTGTTATTCACTATACTATAGAAAATACTGGGAAACCGCAAAAAAATTCCAAGTGGGACAAATTGTGAAAAAAAATGTATTTTTGCTATGTTTGCGGGGGTTTTGCTTTTACGGCGTTCAATTTTCGGTAAATATAATGTTTTATCTGTATTCTACAGGTTGATGTGCATCTGCCAATACCAAACATGTAGGGTTTCCGTTATGTTTCGGTACCGTAAAAAAATTCCAAACATTTTCTATTTTTGAAATTTGCGCCACGGGGCCAGTTTGTGCGACCAATAACTTTTTTGTACTAACACCTACGGATGTCAGTGAGGGGGCATTTTTTGCGGGCTGAAGTGTACTTTTTATCGCTAGCATTTTGGAATGCATGCGACTTTTTTGATCATTTTTATTCGATTTTTTGAGTGACGTAAAATGACCAAAAAACGCAATTTTGGCATTTGGAATTTTTTTTCTTCTACGGTATTCAGCGTACGGGATAAATGATGTTTTTTTTTATAGATCGGACTTTTTCGGACGCGGCGATATCAAATATGTGTAACTTTTTTATTATTTTAATGATTTTATTTGTAAAATGGGGAAAGGGGGGTGATTTGAACTTTTAATACTTTTTTTTTTTTTGTACTTTAAAAACTTTTTTTTTTTTTTTACTGTAACATTTAGTCCCCCTATGGTGCTCGACCACTAGGGGTCGCGATTGTTAATACAACCTAATGCATTGCATGGGCAATGCATTAGGGTGTACAAAAGGGGCGTTTCCCCACTTCTTGTCGCAAAGTGGGGCAAACCCGGGCCGGGGGAAAGTGACGGGACCTTCCAAGGTCCCCACACAATGCCCGGGTATGGATCGGCGCAGAAGCTGCGTTTATGCCCCGAAACGGGGCGGGGGCACCGTCGGGTTAATTCAGACCCCGGGGCCTCTTTGCCCCCGCCTGAGGGGAAAAAACGCGCCAGGGGGCGGAGCCACCCCGGCTGTTACTGCCGGGTTTTAGCGGCGATTTCCCCGCTAACCCCCGGCGGCTGTCGGGGGGGGTCGCGGAGGATCCCCCTGCAAAGCCCTTTAGCGGCCCGGGGCGTATGATACGCCCAAGGTCTTTAAGGGTTAAGTATAAAAATTTTTGGGTCCAAAAAATGCTTGTTTATTTGTAAAAAATAAAATTATCGTGAAAAAGTTAAAAATTTCCCAAATTTAAAACTTCAAAAATTTCTGCATGAAAGAAGATAGTTATTCCACTCAAAATATTTATAACACATCTACCATTTTGTTGCTGTAGTTGGCATCATTTTTTAATGTCTTTTTTTTAGACATTAGGGGGCTTAAAATTTGAAATTTTTTTAAAAATTTTTCAGGAAATTTGCAATATACATTTTTTTGGGCCCATCCAGTTCTAACTTTATTTTGTTGACCTGTTTTTTAGATCCCCCCATAAATAACCTCATCTAAGAAACTACACCCCTTAAAGTATTCAAAACCGCATTGGGAAAAGTTTATAAACCCATAGGGTTTCACAGGAATTAAAGCAAAGTGAAGGGAAATTAAAATTTTCATTTTTTTGGCTTTAAATTTTTTACTTTTAAAAAGAATACGGTAAATGTGACGGAAAAAGCAATTAATATTGATTCCCCAGATTCTGCTTTTTCAGAGATACCCATTTTGGGCCCCTAGTGCATTTTTTGGGCTAAAACCCAAAAAGCCCCAGAATAGGGGGAGCACTACGGGATCGGGGGTTCATTTTCATTACAATTTTATTTGGGGCCTTTTCAGGTTTGGGGACACCTAAGTTCCAAAACTTAATAAATACCCCTAAAAAAGACCCCATTTGGGAAACTACACCCCTTGGAATATATCCAGAGGTGCATGAGTATAAACCCCACAGGTGTTTCACAAATTTTTTTAGCGTTCGGCTCGAAAATAAAAAAAAATATTTTTTCCAATAATCGCAATTTTAGCTAAAAATTTAAATTTTACAAGGAATCTTGGGAATAAAGCCCAAAATTGTGTTACGAAATTTTTTCCAAGTTCGGCAATACCCTACAGGGGGGAAAAACTGCTGTTTTGGGCCATGGCGGGGGTACAAGGGGGAGGTTTTTGGCTTTTGGGCACAGAATTGGTGGGGGCCATTCGCACTCAAACCCCCCAAAGTACCAGAACGGGTAAAAACCTTCCAGAAGTTTTCCCCCATTTTGGATTCAACCCCCCCGGGGATCTCATCTAAGGTGTATTTTGCTTTTTGGGGAAGGTGTTCCTATTTTTTTTTTTAGCATTGGGGCCAAAAAAATTTGGGGGAAAAAAAAAGCAGTTCCCCATTGTTTTTGGGCCCATTTTTTACAGTATTCGCCATTTTGGGATCTTTACTATGGGGGTCGGCACAATTACATGTATAAATTTTATATAGTTTTTTATTTATTACTTTTACACAAAGAAAGGGGTTTTTTAAAAATTGTGTTTTTTTTGTTTTCCTATTGTGACAGCCATACTTTTTTTAATTTTTTTAATGGACTGTTGGGGCTTTTTTTTAAGAGAGTTGATGTTTTATTGGGCTATTTCGGGGCATTAAGCTTTTATCACTTTTTTTAAGGTTTTTGTGAGGGATTTTGTAAAAATAAAAAAAATGGATTTTTTTTTTTTTTTTTTTTTAATTTTTTTTTTTTTTTTAATACTTTCTATAAATGACATGCTATTTTTTCACATTTACAAAGCGATACCACTTTTTATATTTTTTTTTAAAGTTTTACTGCTTTTAAAACAATAAAAAACTTTATTTGAAAAGGAAAACAGTTTTTGCATCCCGCAGTTGAGAGCCAAACTTTTTTATTTTCTTTTATTTAGGTTGTGGGACTTTATTTTTGCGGGGTTGGGTTTACGTTTTTTTGGTAACATTTTTTTACAAACTTATATCGCTTTTAAATCCGTTTTTTTTTAAGGGGGGGTAAGAAAAAATTCAACACGTGTTTTTTTTTTTTTTTTTCCCCCTGCAATTTAAATTTTTTTTTCTGTGGGTTTAGACATTACGGGGATACCAATTTATGTAGTTTTTTTTTTTTGAAACTCAATTTTTTTTAAAAAAAAATGTTTTTATTGTGTAAAAAATATTTAGCATCGCTATCTTTAATAGCCTGAACTTTTTAATTTTTCCGTATACAACTGTGTAAGGACTTTTTTTTTGCGGGGTGAACGACGTTTTTAAATTTGGGATCACTTTTATGTTGATAGATTTTTTTGACTTTTTTCTTCATTTTAATTGTGGGAGAACAAAAATGAATTCGTGACTGTTTTTTTTGGGGTTTTTTTTACGGCGTTTACGTACGGGTTTAAATTTAAAATGACATTTTAGGGGGGGTCGCTACGCACCTGCGATACCAAATTGGGGACTTTATTTATTTTTGATCTTTTTTGGGGGGTTGTAAAGGGGGAAAGGGCGGGGAGGGTTTTTTAATTTTTTTTTTTTTGTGTTTTTCTTTTTTACCCTTTTTTTTTTTACTTTTTTTTCACTTTTTACACTTTTCCCCAGGGGGGAATTGCATGAACATTCGAGTTCAGCAAAGAGACGCACAACTTATGCTGGAGTGGTTCCTGGCAACTGTCGTCCGCTGCCACAATGCATTGTGGGCATCGTGACGTACCAACAACCCCATGCTGTAGGGGAGACCCGTCTGGCCGAAGCGCCGTTACTCCCGTGTACGGCACAGGGGCTCACTCCTGCCGCCCACAGCGGAAACCCAATTTGGGGGGGGGTTTATCGCCCGCGGCCGGGACTACCCACTGGGGGGATCGGGATGATGCCAGCGGGAATTTTACCGCTGGTTTTTTGCCGCGATCTTTCGCGCTCCGCCTTGACGTCCAAGATCGCCCTGACGTTCTCATACGGCAAATTCGGGGAAACCCCACCCGAATTGCCGTATGATACGGGAAATTCGTAAGGGGTTTTTGGTCTTTATTTTTTACGAATTGATTCTTATTTAAATTTGTACAATTTTTCACATTTTTTTTGAAAATTTCAAACAGTTTTTTTTTAAAGGAAACAATTTAGTTCGATGAGGAAATTTTGGGGAAAAGAAGAAAAATAACGCCATTAAGAAAAATCACCCCTTTAAGTATTCAAGCAGCATTTTGGAAAGTATTTCCCCCTAGGGTTTTCACAGACTTTTAAAACAAAGTGAGGTAAATTTCAAAATGTCACATTTTTTAATTTTTAAACATTTCGTACTGGAACACAGAATAAAGGGAAATGCAAAAATCAGTATTGATTCACCTATTTGCTGGGTTTTGTCTATCTCATATGTACCATAATTACTACTACTCAACAGAAAGGGGAGCACCTCTGGGTTTTGGGGGGTTTTAAATTTCCCTTAGAAATTTTTTAAGGGGCCTTACAGGTTTGTGAACACACCAAGGTGACAAAACTTAATAAACACCCCTAAAAAGACCTAATTTGGAAAGAACACCCTTAAAACCGTTTTGCCAACAAGCGAGTACCTCACCTAACAGGCTGATACTCCCTTCTTGAGGCTTGAAAAAAGGGGCATTGTGTTTCTGTGTTTAAAAAAACAAGAACCTCTTCTGTGATGTCATCGCTCCACCTCCCATGCATGCTCCTGATACTCAGTCTTTGTAGTTGAGCAAACATTGTTTTGCTAATCCGCAGAGGAGAACTGTATTGTGCACAAGCTATATGCGTTTTATTTCTCCCTCTTATTTTCTCAGGAGAGAAGATAATCTCAGCAGGCAGCCTTCTTTCATTCCTTCACGGAACGGCTGCAGGAGGAGAGGGAGGGGGGCTGAGCAGGGAGCCAGGGAGTGTCTGCATGTTTACTAAGAAAATTACATTATAACAAGTGGATTCTCTATACAACAGAGACACAGGATCTTTTCTCCCCAGTCCCTTCAAAGCTCGTTCATGTTCCCTGCCATCAGATAAGAAGTGCAAACAACGCAAGCACAGCCTGGTCGTGTCTAATGTAAACGGTCAGGAAACTAAGGGCATGTAAGTCAGGCTGTAGCTCTCAGAGGCTTCCATTTTTTTGATGACATATATTTTAAAAAGTGATTAAATACCCATTTTGGAGGATCCCACATCAACATTAGATCGTGGCAAAACGGCTTTAACCCCTTAAGCCAAACCTTGCGTTTCAACAGTTGTAACTTTTTTATTTTTTCAACGATGCTGTTGTATGAGGCCGCGTTTTATTCAAGACAAGTTGTACTTTATGGGGGAATAGTTTAAGTTCACTTATAAATAATTGCAGATTTTTTTTTTTTTTACTTTTTTTAGTTTTTTACATTTTTTTTTTTACACCATTCACATTTCACAATTGTTAGATTAATTCTACAGGTTATTACGGTCATGGGAATACCAAATAAGTGTAGGTTTTTTTTGTGTGTGTAATTTATGCACAATTATTTATTCTTTTTTTTTTTACACTTTTTACGTTTTTTTTTTTTTTTACTTTTTTTATTCCAATAAAGAGAGAACTGTTTTACTTTTTAAAAAAATTTTTTTTACACTTGGTAATGTATTAGCATATTCATATATGGTTTCCTCCGCACCCCGATGCTCACAGAACATGCTCTGGGATCAGGGCTATGTAGTACAGTCCTGATCCCAGCGCAGTTGCAGCGCCGGGCGCCGCAAACTCCGAAGTCTGCAGCGACGCCAAAAGACGTCGCTGCAGACGAACGACCCGCACCGGCTGACGCCAAAAGACGGTGCGTGGTCGTTAAAGAGTTAAGAAATGTATGCAGGGGTGTAGCAATTACAGTATATTGACCTCACAGGTGTTTATAAAGTTTTATGGTGTTAGGCTGTGAAAAATGTAAGCTTTACCTATAAATTCTTCCAAGTTCGGCAATACCCTATATGTGGGTGTAAGCTGCTGTCTGGGCGCATGGCAGGTTGTACAGGGGAGAGAATGCTATGTGGCTTTTTGAATGTAGATTTTAATGTGTCATGTTGTATTTGCAAAGCCCCAAAAGTACCAGAACAGATTAAACCTTCCAGAAGTCGGCCTATTTTGTATTCAACACCCCTGATGGACCTCATCTACGGGTGTATTGTGCATTTTTGGCCCACAGGTATTTCACAGTTTTTTTTAGCATTGGGCAGTAAAAAAAACCCAAACAAACAAAAAAACCTGTGATTCTGCTATTGTTTTTTGGGCTTAGTTTTTACAGAGTTCACCATGCAGTATAAATAACACAATAACTTTACTATGCGGCCAGTACAGTTACAACAACATAATTTGTATATAGTTTTTTATTTTATTACTTTTACACAATAGAGATGCGTTTGTAAAAACTTGCGATTTCATATAATTAATAGTCAGCCAGAACTTTTTTATTTTTCTGTATATGTAGCAGTGTAGGTGCTTGTTTTTTGTGGGTTGATGTTTACAGTGGTAACATTTTGGAGGACACAGGTCGGTGTGCCGTAACAGTTCTTCAAAGGACGGTGATCCCGTGAGCTAAAAGTGACCCCCAGGCCGGTCCAAGATGGCAGCCAGACAGGAGTGAACACTCAATACAGAACTGGAGAACCTATTTAGTAGTTCTACCTTCTCCTGATCCCCAGTGACCAGCTACCCACTTCTGGTATTTAAGGGTCCTACATGTTTTGACTTTGTTTTCTTGGTATTTATTTTTATTATTATTAATATTATCCCAGCCCTAAACCTTATCTTCCACCTATCACTAACCTCTGGTATTTTTCCTTCTTCTTCCCAGCACATAATCCTCACACCAATCCTCAAGAAGTCATCTCTTGTCATATCCTCTTTATCCTTTTGCCTTAATTCTTTTCTAAACCACTCAGAACTACCTAAACACCTACATCTTGGAACGTCCTCCTCTCTTACTCCCTTCTTGACTCAACGTAATCTGGTTTCATCCCCACCGCTGTACCAAAAATGCCCTAACTAAAGTCACCAATGACTTAATAACCACATAAGCTTAACCCCACTATGGTGGTCCTCTTCCTACATCTGTTGTCTGCCTTTGACACAGTCAACTAATCCCTACTGCTGCAGATTGTCTCTTCTGGCATAATGGACTTGGCTCTTTCCTCGATCTCTTCAAACCTTACTTACCAAACACTTAGCGTCTTCCACTCTCAATCCTCCTCCTTGTCTCACCCTTTCTCTGCTGGTGTCCCTCACGAGTCAGTCCTAGGCCATCTTCTCTGTGTATAACTATGGCCTGGGTGAACTCACAGCATCATATGACTTTCAGTACCAATTTTATGCTGATGAGACTCAAATTTACATCTCTTTGCTTTCCAGGATCCCAGAATGTCCATTTCCCATATCCTCCTTGTTCTCCTCCTGCTTTCTAAAACTCAACATGGAGGAAACTGACTCTTTCCCATATTCCACACAACTTCCATATCAGATCTATTGAAGTCCATGGCTCCAAACTTTTCCTAGTCTCACAGGTCCACTGAAATCTGCTGACTGCCCTGTTCTTGAAACCACACGGGCAAGGCCTTACACCTACTGCTGCCTCTACCTGAAAAGTAATTACAAATCCATTCTTTTCTTGACTTTGCAAAAATTCTGGTTCATGCCTTCATCATCTACTGTCTAGATCACCAGAACATCTTTCCCTGTGGCCAGCTAACAATCTTGCTCCTCTTCAATCCATTCTCAACTCCGCTGATCCATCTATCTCCTCGGTATTCATCTGCCTCCCCCCTCTGCCAATCCCTTCACTGGTTCCCTATTGCCCACCAAATTCAGTTCAAATAAATGACCATGATATACAAGACTCTCCATAACCTGTCCCCTCATACATCGTTGCCTTAAAGGGGTTTTGCCCCAATCTCATTTCATACCTCCTGCATCCAGCACTTCAGCTCTGTCTGCTCAGAAGGGGGCCTGTGTGATTTGTTTGAATTGCATATCATGTGACCTAGCAGGATGACATCACCAGGTCTTTCCTCTCTTTAGTCAAAGAAAGGTCTGTTTATGTGCAGAGCTGTAAGTAGCTACATTGTAGCTCAGAGGTAAAACTTTTGCCTCCAGGCACAAGGGTCCTCAGTTCAAATCCCTGCAGGAACCAAACCTGTGGATTTTATTTCTCTTTATCAATGCACATTCCTCATTGAGGTTTCTTTTTTAATTTATTTGCACTGTTTGATTAATTACTAATGCGTATAGAGAACAGGAGAAGAGGTTTGAACACTCAGTAGCTGCCTGAGAGGAGAGGTGATGTCTGAACATGTGCGACCAGGACTGAGAAGCTCTCGGCCCTGGTCGTATCCCCTGGAGACAAGCTGTAAACATTGGATCACTAAAGGGGCAGCTCACACAAAAACGGTGCAGAATTTTTAATAATGAAGAATGGTAAAAATGTTTATTCTTTCATTTATAAACGTCCCACATCAATTTTACTTTGTGGTAAAACCCCTTTACTCTTCCAATACCTCACCTCAAGCAATACTCTTTCTAGAGAACAGCAGCTTTCTGCTTACAACCCTGCCGTACACACTATTCTTTAGTGTCCGCCCGATGGTAGACCTATGACCACTAGCAAATGTGAGAAAGGCCAGTTAAGACTCATTTGATGTGACGGAACAGGTATCAGCGTGGGAGGAGGTGAAGGCATAGAAGGAGGTGAGGGCATGGAAGCGGTCGGCTGTGAAATAGAAATATGAAGGACATGTTGCAATACCCAGTTCCTATGATAAAGTGACTCTTCCCGATTTCACAGTTGTTAACCTCTTTCAGCAATTTTTTTGCTGACATTTTCTTTATTCTGCAAACAAGAAGTTATATGTATATCCCAATAGTGTAATCAAAAAACAAAATCCATACCACAAAAAAATCCTTATATGTATAGGTCAACGGAGAAAGTTATGGCGCTCTGAATGCAACAATGTAAAAATGAAAAATTTTCTATGCCCTTAACACAAAAAGGGTAAAAAGTGCAACTCTGATCGTAATAAAACCTCCTATTAATCAAGAGTACAAGTGAAAATAAGAAACTTTGTAATATATTTTATTACAGAAAAAAATGCTTCATTCTCCACTTATCAGACTTCTTTCCTGTTCACTAACTCAGAAAACACTAAAGGAATATAGAAAATAGAGAAGAATCTGAGCTCAGCTAAGCAATTAAGTTACAGCTGCCCATAGAAGTCTATGGAGAGGGGAGGAGATGAGGATGTAGAAGCAAGAGACTAGCTGCTATGAGGTTAACCATACACTGTAGACAGAAAAAAAATCTTGCTTCCCTCACACACACATCAGCAGTGTTGCCGCCGCTATAAATAAAACTTATTCCTCATTATGCAGTTTCCAAACTGATGTAAGAATGGACACGTGTGAATGTCGATGACGATTGACAGCTGACATCAAGTGTGATTTCAGAAGCAAAATTCTTTATTTTGGTTAGCGCATACAAGTTTTTATAGAGGTTGGTCTGGAGGTGTGGCAATATTAGAATTTCAATACATCATCATCATCACTTCACACTTTTTAATATAATTCCTAATACAGTTAATTTAATCAACATACTTTTTCGAAACGATGATCTTTTCCCTATCTTTGGTTTGTTACACTGATGATTATTTTGCGGCATATAATCTAACAAATCAGACAGTCTTAATTAATATTTGTGTCTATTGTCGGGAGGGCAAGTAAATAATCTGGGCCCATTACCAAGAGGATGCTGTGAAATAAGTGATGGAATCAGGTGCTGTAGAGTCGGAGTCATCATAAAATAGACCGACTCCACGATTATTAACAATATATTCATTCTCTGACAGCAGCATGGAGGACATGAGGCAGCAGTAAGGAACAGTGTAAGCAAAGAGTCAAGTACTAGGGTGAGGTAGACTATGCAGCCAGCGTTACTTCTGTGACTCTGCTTCTTCATCCCCCATTCTCTCTCCATAGGCTTCTATGGGCAGTTGTAACCTTATCTGTCAGTGAAGCTGAATAGTCCATCTCCTCTCTGCTCTACAGAATCCATTAGTAATTTCTGAGTGAGTGAAGAGTTAAAATCCAGGATTGGGAAAGGAGTCTGATATGTGGCAAAAAAGGCCCCATCCCTAAGAAGATATATTTTTTTTACTGTAAAGTTTAAAGTTTATCGGAGTCACTTTATAAGAAATTTATAATCTTTTCCTAAAAGGGGCCCCCCCTTCCATAACCATTGGACCTTAGTCTTTTGAATCTTTGTTTCCCTTTTAAATTTTAAAACAAAGTCCAGACCCTAAAAACCTGACACACAATATAATTCCCCCAAATCCATTGTTATATTAATATCATTTAAAAAAAATTGAAATATTCCTGGGGTTATGAATTTCCAAAAAATCAAAAAATTTCCCCCAACAAAAAAACTTTTTAAAGTTATTTAATAAAAAAACAAATTAAAATCTCTTTAAATCTAGGTTGCAATAAAAAAAGAACTTCCCAAAAATTTACCCAAAATAAACCCCAAAAAAATTCCACTAATAACCTAAAGTACTAAAAATCGCCCCAAAAAAAGGGGGAAAACCCTATCTTCCCTATTAAATTTTTTACTAAAGAGGAAAAAACCTTAAAACCCAAACAAACCTAAAAAACTATAAAAAATTAAAATATAGGGCCATTTTTTGGGCAAATTTTTTTAAAAAGGGAAAATAGAACCAAGGGTAAGACAAACATTTTTAAATTTATTAAAAACCCCCTTGATTTCATAAAAAAAGCTTTTTTCTTTTAAAACGCTAGGTTTCACAATACTCTACCTTATAGATCCGGAAAAATAACCATATAGATTCCGGAAGATACTGGGTCCCCACCCTTTTGGGGCCAAGGTTTAAATCCCCCCTTTCCCAAAAAGGGGAACCCCATCCCTTGGGGTTCCCTCAGGGGTTTTGCCCCCCCTTTTCCTTTACAAATCTTTCCTATTTAAACCCCGGTGAATCCCCCCCATCCCCAAAAAGGCCCGGCCTGTAAATGCCGAAAAAAAACCCCCCATGAAAAAATTTCCAACCCCCTTTCCCATGGAACGCCCAAAATATCGGGTTTTCCTGGAAACTCTCTCATAACTTTAAGAATTTAAAGTTTTTTTCAAAAAAATGATAAAATCAAAATTTTTAGCGCAATACATTATTAAATCAAAAATTTTGAAAAAGACATTTTGGGAAGGAGTGGGGGTTTTCATTATAGTAATGCCCAAAGATACAACCCCAATTATCCCCAAAAAACCGACACATTAAAAAGGGGTTTACAAAAACAAAACCCTCTAAAACAACGGGTATTAAAAGTATTTAATAAAATTGGGAATGGAAACCCCCCAAAACCAATCAATGTTGTTTACAACCCTCAGCCAAAAAAATGTCATTATAAAACCCCCCAAAAATAAAAAATATTAAACCCTTTGTTGAAAAGTTTAACCGATCCACATTTTTTAAATAAAGTTTTTTGTCTTTACTCTCCCTCCTTAGGGATTAATCTTTTTCATACCTGGCATCCCAAAACCCCTTTTTCTTTCCCAAAATTTTTTGGCATGGGATCTCCCTTTTCTAATACCCCCCAATGTTTTCCCCTTTTTGGGATTTATTGGCAATTTTTTTGAAATTTTGTTTTTGGCATCTTACCAAAATAACCACGCCTTTTTTGTTTAAAAATTAAAAGTAGATTAAGGGGTGGCCTGGGGTGTGAATTTCCTTTAGTTTCCCAATGGCACTAAATTTTTCCACAAAGAACCCCCAGGTTTTCTTAACCCTTTTCCCCCGGGGGGCCTTAATAATTTTTTTTTTGGATAGTCTTCCCCAAAGGGGAAAAACGGTAAAAACCCCCCTTCCTGTCCCCATGTTTCCAAATTTTCCCTGTAAAACTTTTCTTATTTTAAACCATTACTCTAACCCTTTTGGGGAAGTTTAAATTTTTTCCTATTCCCCGGAGAATTCTTCCCCCTTTTTAAACTTTTAAAGGCAGTTTAAGACCCCTTGGGGGATTCCCAAAAAATTTTCTTTTGGACCCCGTTTAAAAGTCTTCAATTTCCACAATTTTCTTTAACCCAAAAATTTTCCCCTTTTGGAACCCTTTTTAAACTTCAGGGGGGCCCTTTCCCCCCTGAAAAGTTTAGAAAAATTGCCGAAAATTTAAAACTTTTACAGACAGGGGGGGACGACTAAAAGAAAGATTTTTTAAGAGGGGTTTTTCCCCTAAAACCCTTTTAAACCCCTTTAAAAGCTTTAAAACAAGAAGTACATTTCTCCGAAAACCCAGAAGACAGGTTTTTAACCCCCCCCAAGGAATATACGTTTATATAAAAATCAAAAGTGAGAAAATCTCATAAATATTGGAACACCTTTTTGGCGACGGGGGACTTGGGAGTTTTTGTCCGAAAACCCCCTCTTACACCTTTAAAGGAAATCTATCGGGATAGACTTATAAAAATTTCATTACAGGCCCCCCCTGGAGGAAAAACCGGGCTTGTTTAAAAACCCAATGGGTTTCCTTTGTGGAAAATGTTAGCCTGCCCCATAGGGGCCAAACAAAGAATTCAGCACCACACCAGGCGCACCTTTAAAAATAGGGACTTTATAAATTGTTAACAAAAGGCGGGGCTTTTTGTGTACTTGCCATTCAAAAACAATAATTGGAAAAAAACAATTAGACAACTAAAGACCCAATAGGAACACTTTGGGGGATATTAGAAATCGCCGAATACCCCACTTGCAAAACATATTTGGAAAACATGGGGGGTGTTTTGCAGACGACCTTTTTTGGTATTGAAAAGATTAACTCCACAAAAGGGAAAGGAGACTAAAAAAAAAACTAATGTGTAAAGAAACTGAAGGCCCTTTCATTAAAGACTTTTGAAACCCAAAAATTTCTCAATGATTTTGTATTTGGGGTTTTTTTAATCATTTTTTGGGCTGATTTGGTTCGTAAATCACACATTGAGTGGTGGTCCGGGGCAAATCCCCATTGACCATATTGTATAAAAATATCATTTGAAATAACCATTGTGCTTGTATGTAGGGATGTGCCTTTTTCGCAAAAACCCCCTTCATCAGGGGAATATGTCATGGATTGCATATTGGCGATACCCCCCCCACTTGGGGATTGTATCCCCAAGACATTACATATAATGAAACCCCCATCTCCTTCCCAATGTCCTTCCGTGCAAGATTTTTGTTTTTAAAAAATATATTCGACAACATACCCCATTTGATTTCCATACGGGGTCAATAGTGTCGTTAAAAGATCGAATAATTCCTTAAACGTCGAGAGAGAATACCAGTGAAAAAACCCGATATTTTTCGGGATTGCCATGCGCAATGCCGGAATTGGAGACCACATTGCCATCGCGGGATCTCTTTACTCTCACGACATAGACCCGTGACTAGCGGGGCCCGGGACGGGGGGTTTTTTAGGGGGAAGAGTTCACCCGTCCTCTAAGAGTAGGAAATAGTATTACAACACCGAAGGGGGGGCAAAACCCCCAAGGGGGGAAAAAAACACCCACAGAGGGGGTGTCTCTTACTCAAGGGTGGGTTTTTAAAAACCCATGCCGGAACAAGCGGGTGGGGGCACATGATCTACCGGGAATGCTATGATCTGCCTTTTTTTGCCCGGGGCATTATGGAAGGACTAATGTACCCCCCCTGATGATCCTCAGCGATTGTAAGAAGAAACCCTTTTGGGAAGTTTACTAAAATGCAAGGGAAAAATATACTTAAAAAATGATGTCATACTTGCTTTGACAACATAATCTAATCTGCCTTCATCATAGGGTATAAGTAGATTTTGTATTGTTTTTAAGGGGCACTACTGTCCCAGGTTTACGGTTTTTTGGATTCCCCTGTCACCCTCATAGAGAGAGATTTAATAGGAAAGTCAACGAAGTGGGGGCCCCCTTTTTTTTGGGCTTTCTCCCCCTTTCTTTTAAACATTAGTGAAATTTAGGCCTCCTTGGGGGTGTTATTTTGGTGGGTGAATATTTGGAAGTATCCTTTATATCCTGTATCCCGCTACCCTAGATAGACACACACTGTTTTTAATTTTGTCTTTTTTATATATACCTATTAAAAAATTTATATTTTAGGGTTTGGGGTTTAAATTTAAATTTTGTGATTTTTTTTTACTATATAAATCCCACATTCCCAGAATACCTCGCAATAAACTGAAGAGTTTCTCTAGGGTGAGATTTAACTCCTTACCACCACAGACAGTTTTGGTCTTCAGGACATGGCCCTAATTATTCAAATTAGTGTAAGAATACAGAGTTATGGGACGGGCAGTATTAAAATCTCAAACATGTGCAGCCTTCTATGCAAAAATGTGCATACAAAGGCAAAGGAAGAGGAAAAAGTGTAATAAATGTATGTGATCTGGATAATGAAATGAATCTTTATTGTACAAAATCCAACAAAAAAGAAAACTTAAAAATAACCAAAAGGTAACAAAGTAAAAAACAATCACAGGCGATCTAATAAATGCCTGTGGGACCCAAGAAAACAATACAAATGCTGCACACAACATAGAAATACAAATAAAAAGGTGCAAAGACACAAAATAATCCCACCGGAACAAACATCTGAAAATGACCAAAATATGTCAAATATGAAAGTGTGTATAAATCCCACAAAAAGGTCGGAGGAGCACCCATATGAGAAGGCGCACTGAAAGCCCCACATGTATTACCCATATACAGTAGGCTTTGCAGGGGGAAATCTCTCTCCCTGGTGAGGGCCACCAAGTCGGTGTGTGAGGGTTTAAGACTAGGTCTACACAGCAAAACTTGACATAAACCAAAACCTAAAAACTAGTTTGAACCCAAGTATTTTGTCAGTTTTTTGTCCAGAGCAGCTGGGTTTCCAATGAGTTTTTGGGTTGGATTTCAGTTTTTTTGTTGAGGTTTTGGGCAGTTTTTCATGTATACGAAATTCATAAACCTGGGCAGTTTTTCATCAGAACCAACCAAAAATTGTGCCAAAAAACGACGAAAAAAATGTCCAAATATGTCTGGAGGTTTACATAGACATAAACAGTAAATTTTCTTCTGGATTCTGTTGGATTTTACAACATGTTCCTAAAATTGCAAGTGCCCAAAAACGACTTGTATAGACTACAGGTCGTTTTTAGTATTAAATTCTATGTGGATTTCCTGTCAGATTTTAAAAATACTAAAATTGCTGAAAATCTTATGGAAGACCATTGCTGTTAGACATCACCTAACTTCGCCTTTTGCACCTCTTCGGCTCTTTCCCATAAGCCTTTGTTGTATGCAATTGCCTGTGAAGTGCAAAAGGTGAAGTTGAACCCTCACACGGACTTGGTGGTTCTCCTCAAGGAGAGATCTTTCCCCCTGTTGAGCCACAGTCGCTTCTCATTCAGCAAGCCAGAGATTTCTACACTGCACTGAACAGGGGCAAATACCCCAAAACAGCTGTCTGTAGATGAACTTGTCTGGATCAGCTTCAATCCTTTTGACATTACAAGACTCTTCTAAGTTAAATGGGAATTAAGGATTACTACATCCAATACATGGCGCTAGTGACCTCTTTCCCATAAGCCTTTGCCGACTATATTGGCTTCATCAACCGTGTTCCTCGGGCTCAGGGAAAAGCCCTAATTAATTGGTGAAAAGACCTTGACATTATGGCGGAGTTCTTAATGTGTTAGTGATTGTTCGACTCTGTACCTTACTTCTTATCTCTTCCTGTATGAATTTCTAGAACAGTCTGGGCCTTGGTCTCTTGCGATAAAGCACATTCCCCGGACACTGAAACTTCTCCTGTGTTTTTAATTATTTCTTAAATGTGCTTTACTAATTAAAAAACCAAGGTGAACCCCTGACCAGACGCCTTAAGTCTGACCTTGATTAATGCTGTCACACCTTTAAGATATAAAACAATCAGTGATAAAGAAGTTAATAACACACACATACCTCTAAGTGAAGGACGGGAACCGTGTGATTGCTGTGTGCTTCCAGGACCTGTGATGATGTTACACGGAGGAGAGGAGTCATGTGACTGCTGTGTGCTTCCAGGACCTGTGGTGATGTCACATAGAGGGGTCATGTGACTGCTGTGTACTGCCAGGACCTGTGATGTCACATGGAGGGAGGAGTCATGTGACTGCTGTGTGCTGCCAGGACCTGTGATGATGTCACAAGGAGGGAGGAGTCATGTGGGATCAGGATGTATGTAGCAGAGCTATGAATGTAATATGCCTGTAGCTGGGTGTGTGTAACGTGCCTGTAGCTGAGCCGTGTGTGTGTAATGTGCGTGTAGCTGAGCCGTGTGTGTAATGTGCCTGTAGCTGAGCCGTGTGTGTAACGTGCCTGTAGCTGAGCCGTGTGTGTAATGTGCCTGTAGCTGAGCCGTGTGTGTGTAATGTGCGTGTAGCTGAGCCGTGTGTGTGTAACGTGCGTGTAGCTGAGCCGTGTGTGTGTAACGTGCCTGTAGCTGAGCCGTGTGTGTGTAACGTGCCTGTAGCTGAGCCGTGTGTGTAACGTGCCTGTAGCTGAGCCGTGTGTGTGTAACGTGCCTGTAGCTGAGCCGTGTGTGTGTAACGTGCCTGTAGCTGAGCCGTGTGTGTGTAACGTGCCTGTAGCTGAGCCGCGTGTGTGTAACGTGCCTGTAGCTGAGCCGTGTGTGTAACGTGCCTGTAGCTGAGCCGTGTGTGTGTGTAACGTGCCTGTAGCTGAGCCGTGTGTGTGTAACGTGCCTGTAGCTGAGCCGTGTGTGTGTAACGTGTCTGTAGCTGAGCCGTGTGTGTGTAACGTGTCTGTAGCTGAGCCGTGTGTGTGTAATGTGCCTGTAGCTGAGCCGTGTGTGTGTAATGTGTGTGTAGCTGAGCCGTGTGTAACGTGCCTGTAGCTGAGCCGTGTGTGTGTAATGTGCCTGTAGCTGAGCCGTGTGTGTAACGTGCGTGTAGCTGAGCCGTGTGTGTGTAACGTGCGTGTAGCTGAGCCGTGTGTGTGTGTAACGTGCCTGTAGCTGAGCCGTGTGTGTGTAACGTGCGTGTAGCTGAGCCGTGTGTGTGTAACGTGCGTGTAGCTGAGCCGTGTGTGTGTAACGTGCCTGTAGCTGAGCCGTGTGTGTGTAATGTGCCTGTGGCTGAGCCGTGTGTGTGTAATGTGCCTGTGGCTGAGCCGTGTGTGTGTAATGTGCCTGTGGCTGAGCCGTGTGTGTGTGTAATGTGCGTGTAGCTGAGCCGTGTGTGTGTAACGTGCCTGTAGCTGAGCCGTGTGTGTGTAACGTGCCTGTAGCTGAGCCGTGTGTGTGTAACGTGCCTGTAGCTGAGCCGTGTGTGTGTAATGTGCCTGTAGCTGAGCCGTGTGTGTGTAATGTGCGTGTAGCTGAGCCGTGTGTGTAATGTGCCTGTAGCTGAGCCGTGTGTGTGTAACGTGCCTGTAGCTGAGCCGTGTGTGTGTAATGTGGGTGTAGCTGAGCCGTGTGTGTGTAACGTGCCTGTAGCTGAGCCGTGTGTGTAATGTGCCTGTAGCTGAGCCGTGTGTGTAACGTGCGTGTAGCTGAGCCGTGTGTGTGTAATGTGCCTGTAGCTGAGCCGTGTGTGTGTAACGTGCCTGTAGCTGAGCCGTGTGTGTGTAACGTGGGTGTAGCTGAGCCGTGTGTGTGTAATGTGGGTGTAGCTGAGCCGTGTGTGTGTAATGTGGGTGTAGCTGAGCCGTGTGTGTGTAATGTGGGTGTAGCTGAGCCGTGTGTGTGTAATGTGGGTGTAGCTGAGCCGTGTGTGTGTAACGTGCCTGTAGCTGAGCCGTGTGTGTGTAACGTGCCTGTAGCTGAGCCGTGTGTGTGTAATGTGCGTGTAGCTGAGCCGTGTGTGTGTAATGTGTGTGTAGCTGAGCCGTGTGTGTGTAATGTGTGTGTAGCTGAGCTGTGTGTGTAGTCTCCCTGTAATACAGCTGTGTCTTCCCATCTCACACAGGTCGTATCCACAGCAGCTGTTCCTCTTCAGTCTCCCTCACATATTGGATGGTTGTGGTGCTTTTATTTTGCTCTGTATCAATCAGAGAACTTCCTACATCATTTCCTATAGAAAAGCCGGAGGGAATAGGCCTGAAAAAAATTCCCTTCTAGAAGAAGATATTTAAAAAAAAAAAAAAAACAGCTCAGATTCATAAAATGGGGAAGTCTAAGAAATTGAACGCCCCAGGCCAACTACATGGTGGCCTAGACACATTTTTCACCCCTGTTATTCCAAAGGATCCAGGTCAGGCATGTCTGTGGATTCACTTCCTTCTTTGCTGGTCCCTGGTCTACTTCCTTGTTTGCTGCTTCTCTCCCAGTTCTTTACTGTTAATGTATTTTTGTTAAATTTGACTAATTAGATGTTTTAGTTCATAGCACATATGGTTTGGGCAACGCTATTGCTCAGGTCTAAGTCTACACTTTCTTGGATTTTGATCGATTGAGGGTATATGGTCACCTCTTACATTTGTTCATTATTATTATTATATTTTTCCGATTATTTTTCCTCATTTGTTAAACCTGTTGGGTGGGGCGGTGGCCCTCTTTAGGTGTCCTCTTGCGGGGGGGCCCTTTTGGGCCTTTTCCCTTTGCTCCTTTTTTCTTCGGTCCTATGATTGGTTTCATAGCGATGTGTTCCCCTTTTTCCATTTTGCTGTCTTCTCTTTTTCTTTCAAAACTTTATGCCCGGGGTTTTCCCCTATTTTTTTTAACTTATCTATACTTTTCTTTCCCCTTCCCCCCCTTTTCCCCTTTAAACCGGGATTTTTAAAATATGCTTCTTAAATCTAGGACCCTTTAAAAAGGGGTTTTGCCAGGGGAAGTAAAATTGACGGGGGAAGTTGAAAATTTAAAATAAAAAACCCAATTTTTCCCATTCATTTTTAATTTAAAAAATTCTTTTTCCCGGTTTTTGTTTTTAGCAGCTAGTGATGTATTTTTTTAAGTTGTCCCCAAAGGGGTTGGCCCAAGGCTGAGAGCCCCTAGTCCTGGTCACCCCAATTGCTTAGACCACCTGCCCCCTCTCAGACAGCTACTAATTTGTTAAAACCCCAGGTGCTGTCTTTTCTACTCCCATCCTTGTACTCCTTAGTAATTATAAAAAACCGTGCAAATAGATAAAAAAAAAAACCCCTCGGGTGAGGTTTGTGAAATTGGGATAAAGAGAAATAAAATCCACGGGGTTTGGGTTTCCCCTGCAGGGATTTGAACCTAGGACTTTTGGCCCTGGGGGAAAGAGTTTTAAACCTCTCAGCAAATTCAAATGTTTTACTTAAACAGACCTTTTTTTGGGATTACAGAGGGGAAAAGGCATGGTGATGTCATCCTGCTGGGTCCCATGTATGAAATTTTAAAACAAATAAACACACCCCCCCTTCTGAGCACACATTTGCTAAAGGGAGCTGAATACAGGAGGTATGAAATGAGATGGGTGGAAAAACCCCTTTTTAAAAAAAAACCGGGAAAAAGGAGTCATATCTTAAAAAACTGCGCTGCCAATCCCGCCCCAGTCTTTTTAACCTCCCCTTCACCTCTAAACCCCGGGAAAATTTTTGGGTTACTCTCCCCCTAACCCCGCTATTTCCTTGAAAATTTTCTCTTCCCCGATCCTTTCCCAATCGGGGTTTTCCGCACCCTACACTCCACAAAAACGCTTATTTTAAAGGGTCTCCAATGATCCCAATTTAAATCCGGGGTTTAAATACCCGTTATTGGTTTTTTGCTGGACCCTCTTTTGCAGCGTTTGACACGTTGATCCCCATCTTCTCAGCGCCTTTGGGCCCCTCCAGGTACCCGCTTCTCTTGGTTCTTTCCTCCTCTTGATCGCTTTTTCAGTGTTCTTTTGGGGTTCTATTTCTTCTCCTCTCCCTTTTGCTTTTGGGGGGTTCTCAGGGGTCAGTTCTGGGTCCTCTCCTTTCTCAATCTATACACCCCCCTTTGGCCAAACCATCATTTGTTTTGGTTTCCGCCCCTTTCCTCTACGCTGTTTCCCCCCCAAATTTAAAAAACACCTTTCCCTGTAAAAACCCCCCTCCCCTTGATACAAAACAGGGGGGGGACTGTCGCTGTTTTTGAAAATCATGTCCTCCCCTCTACAATTAAACCTCACTAAAATAAAACTTCTTTTTTTTCCCCCTTTCTACTCCCTGACCTTAACCTGCCATTTCTGTCTTAGTGTGGGGGCCCCACTAAACTTAGGAGCGGCCCCGCTGTCTTGCGGTTATTCTAGACTCTGATTCCCCTTCTCTCCCTATATCTAACCCCTTGTCCCCTGACCTCAAAAAACATCCCCCAAGAATTTTGCCCTTTTTCTCTCTTTTGGAAAAACAGCTGAAATTTTTCATTGTCGCTTTTTTTTCTTTCTTTTTGGGACTCCTGAAACTCCCTCCCTTATCAGTCCCCCTTCTGAAAAAACTCCCCCCTCTGCAATCTGTCCTAAATTGCAGAAAGCCAGGCTTGTTTTCTTTCCCACCCCGCTATTTTGATGCTTACCCTGTGCCCAGTCGTGAAAGGGTTTGCCACCCCAGTCCCAGAATACAGATAAACTAATTACTTTCACCCAAAAAAGCTCCCCAACAGTGCTTGCCCCCCCCTTACATCTCCTCCCCCCTCTCTGTCTACACCCTCCCCGCTCTCCCCGTTTTCAGCTACGGACACCCAAACTCCAGCCACGATTTTCGGTTTCCCGGCGCTGCTGGGGAAAGGGATGTGAGGTGAGGAGTCCTCGATCCCCCCGGGCCCGGGCCACCCCGTAATAGTCCCTTACCGAAAGCGCCGCCCGAGCCCTAAACCCCCGTCCCGCCCCGGAATAAAACCGGGTTTACCTTTCCAAAGGGAAAAGGGTAAATCCTGAAAAGCCGCCGCGCCCCCGGGGACCTCCGCGACCCCTCCGGGCGCGGGAACCCCAAAGATGGCCCCCGGGGAACATGTGCGCGCAGCCAAGCCAGCAGTAGGCTCTCTCCTACGAGCCGTGTGCTCCGGACAGCGGGGGAAGGGACATGGAAGAAGCGGCCACAGATGAGTTCTGCAGCCGGCCCTGCGTCCATCCCGGCATCCATCCCTGCACCCAAGCCTGCAGCCAGCCCTGCATCCAAAGCAGCAATGAGACAGCTGAGGGAAAAATGACAGGTACTGCTCCCCTCCGGGCCCCAGAAGCCCGGTTTAAACCAGCCCATTTAGTGTCACCATCTATAATGGACTTGTTTTCAGGCCCCTAGATTATAAGCGATGGAAACGGGAAGGGGGGGACAGTTTGCCCCGGACTTACAAGGGGCCCAATAGAATCTACGGTAAGGCCCCCCTTTCCCAGCTCCGCAGGGGGTTTTCGACTAAATCCTCTCAGATTGCAAAAATGGAGATGGGGGGGAAAAAACCTTGAAAATGTTAAAAGTGCCCTAAAAGCCAGATTAAAGCTCTGCACACAAGCGAAAATTGCGCAAAAAAAATTTTTTGGAAGCCTGGAAAAACCCCCAAGAAGGGCAATTTAAAGAATGGGGGCCTTCCGGTCTTTTTAAACAAAAGGTTTGAGGGTTTTTGGGCCGGGAAGGCCCCCAAGGGCATTTGGCATTCGGCACGCCTGCCGTATTAAAAGGGCCCCCAAAAGAATGGGCCCCCAGATGATGCCGCATAAAACCAACCGGGCTCCCCCCCCCCCCCCTCCCAAACGAAGCCCCGTACATTTATAAAAAAATTTCCTGGAAAAATAATGACAAGTGGGAAATGTGCAAAGGGGGCTTCCCGAAAATGGGCCCTTTGCTACTCCTGGGAGAAAAAGTGCCCCTTTTCGAAAAATTTCCCCCACCGATTTTCCCCAACGGGAAGGGCCTTTGAAAAAAACTTGAAAGGGACCCCTCTTTCCCCGGCAAACCCCCGTTTTTCGTGCTTTTTCCCTGGCCATGTTTAAAGGTCTTAGACCCAGAGGGGACCGCCTGGGGTTTCTTAAACTTTCACATGGAGGCAGAAAAGGGGTTTAATGGATTTCTGAGTACTCCCCCCTCCACGGCTCTTGGTTACCCGCTCCCAGGGGGACATTTAAAAGACCGGATCCTCGGGAAAGGGAGCAGACGACAGAACGGGCCCCAGGGGCCCCAAAAACACCTTTTTCCCCCATTTACGTCTGTCCCAAAAGGGGCCGTCGTTGAAAAAGGAGGTCCTAAAATAGCCCTTGGCCCCAGGACAAAAAGCTGGCGAAAAGTCTTTGGCGTCACCCTTTAAAGGACGGGTTCGGGGGGGGGGAAAATATCTGCCTTTTTTTTTGTTTTTTTTGGGGAAAAAGGCGGGACCCCCGTTTCCCAAAGCAGAACCGGAGGGTTTGGGGGGAGTTATAAACTAAAGACCACGGGGGGGGGGTATACGTTTTATTTTATCTTCCAAAGTATTTTTTTCCGTGCTTTTTTCCTCCCGGGGCAGAGGGGCAGGGGTACTTTTACAGGGCCGGGTCCATGAGAGCCGGGGGGGGGTGAGGAAAATGAGGGAAGTTGGTAAATGCTTTTATTCCTGAGCAGAAAAAAGGAAGTCCTTTGACGCGTAGAATGGGTAAGGGCTTGTTACTTTCCCCTTCTCTAGCTTTGGGTTTTCCAAAAAGTTTTCATGTGGAAAAATGTATCTTGGTTTTATTTTTTGCATGTTTTTTGTTAGTTCTTCAATTTGGGTTGAGGGCGGCCCCCCTTGGTCTCTATTTTAAACCTGGGTCATGATTAAAGGGATATGGGGGGCTAGGTGGGTTTTATACCTACTCAAAAAAAAAATTTTCCTTTGCTTTTCAGCTGTCCCCTTTTAAAACGAACACTTTATGCAGTAGTTCGTGGAATATTAAAGGGGCCGCCCCCCCAAAATAACCTTTGAGATTGTTTGGGAACAAAAAACTCCCGGCCGGAAAAATGTTTGGGCCCCTAAAATTTCCAGGGAAACCAAAACCATGGGGGGGGGGGGACATGGGGAAAATGGGGGAAAATGTGGGGGGCCCATGTTTAGGGATCTCCTTCGAAAAATTGGCATAGCGGGCCCCGTTATTCCCCTAGTACAAAAAAAATTCCCCTGTTGATAAAATTTTTCTCTAACCTTGAGGGAAGAGGGGAGGTTTTCCATTTGGTTTTAAGTTTGGGGAGGGAAAGGGTTCAGCATTTCAATATTTATGGCCCCAATGATCGTGGGAAACCCCCTTTTTTTGAAAGCTAGGGGAAAAAAATTGGGGCGGGAAAGTCCAAAACCCAAATAGTAGGGGGAGACAAAACCCTTGTCATAGACCCCGGGAAAGACAGGAAAAGAGAAACCCGCTTTAAAAAACTCTACCCCCACCCCAAAAAGGGGGGAAAAGCGACCCTTGGGCCCCATTTTTAAAAAGGGTTTGGGTTTCTGGGGGAAAACTGTTGGAGAGGGGAGGAAACCCAGACAGTGGGAAGTAAACAAACTTCTCCCCAAACCCCAGTCTTTGGTCGGGGCGGGACTACCTCTTGCTTTCAAAAAATTTATGAAAAACCGATTTGAAAAGGGCTCAGATCTTAACAGGGCTCATTTCCAAATCCACCCCAAATTTCACATTAGAGGTGGCAGATAAATTTTCCCCCAAGGGCCCGACTATATCGGGGAAATTTCCCCCCCTACCTGGCCAAATGAATACTTCATGAAAATGGCAAAGGGTTAGTGGATGGAATTTGACCCAATAATGAGGGGGACACCGATCAGCCCCTCCTTATACTGGGGAATTTTGGCGGGTTTGCGCAGTAAGGGTTTATTCCCACAAAGCCCCCTTTAAAAGTAAATTAGCAAAAATCCTAAAGTGAAGCCTAAGGTGAGGTGGGGCTACCTTTAAAAAAATTTCCCAATCAGTGGTTCGGCTGAACACAGGGCAAAAATGGGAAGCGGCGAAAAGGGGACTATGAAAATTGGGCGGAGCGAAAGGAGGGCTGCACCCATCCCTTCCCCCAAATTTGACAAATTTTTTGTTTTTGGGAAAAAAGTCGGGAAAGATGCTCTTTGGTTCTTCGGGGGCAAAACAAGCCCTTCCCCTATATGGCCCTTCGAAAGGCACAGGGTGGGGGTGTCCCCAGATCCAGCGAAAATCCAAAAACCCTGGGTTTAATTCTTTCTTCCCTCTAACTCAGCCAGTCCTTATGGCGGGGCGGAGGGAAAACAAACGTTTTCTTTCAAAATTTTAAAATTACCACATCTAACGGAGGGGCAGAGGGATCTACTAAAATCTGAGTCACGGGCAGGGGAAATATGGAATGCAAAACGGCAATGAACCCCGGAAAAAAGGCCCCCGGCCCGTTTGGGGTTTTTTGGGGGGGATGTATAGAATCCCTTTTTAAAATTTAGGTCACCCCGACTTTAGCCGTTTTCCAAATTGGTCCTGCAAGAGGCTGTATCCCCCAGAATAGAGGACAGCTTTTATTAAGGGGGCATCCCCAAAAAAAAGGAAAAGACCCTTTCTCCCCCCTTCCTACAGGCTATCTCACTCATTGATGGGGGACCAAAAAACTGTTTCCCAAAAAATGCCTTTTTTTTACCACACTGGCATAAACAAAAAAATTTAAAATTTAAAGAAAAAAATCTGGGGGGGAAAAAAAAAATCATTGCCCTTTAAAAAAAAATTTCCAACCTCGGGGGGACCTTAAATTGCCGGATATTCCCCCCCGGGGGTACAACCTGGCATGTTTGGGAAAAGGGTGTTGTTTGATTGGTCAGAAGGCAGGGGGCTACCCAATTTGGGGGATTGAGAGAAGCTGGGTGCGCCCCCTGGAAACCCCCCTTTGCCCCTCCCTTTTCCCCCAAGTACTCAAAAACCCCCCACCCCTGTTTGGCCCTTTAAAAAAACCTCCCCGGGGCACAATTGCAGTTTGGAAGGAGATCGGAGAAAGACTTCCTTTTGATTCCCAAAAACATGCCCCTTGGGATCACCCCGATTTTCCCCTAGGTAGAAAAACCCCCATGTTTGGGAAAATGGAAGGGATCTGGGGGTAAGGGAAGCCCGGTCGTAAAAAATGACAGTGAAAAGGGATGGGGTTTCGCCCCCAGAAAAGGTTGCCCAAAAATTTGTGCTTCCTGGCTGCAGTTACTAAGCCCTTCCAGCTTACTCTTTTTTCGCCTCTAGGTTTTAAAGGGCGTCTCGAAAAAGATGTCCCGAAAACTTATGATTTCTTTTATGGCCTCCAAATAAAAGGGGAAAAACCCCCGCTTTTTTCCGGGCTCTGTGGGTCATGAGAAAATGGAAAAACGGCTCGACGGTATCAAAAGGGTTTTTTACTTCTGGGCCCCCCGCTTTAAGGGGATGATCAGCTACCCGATAAGATAATGGAGGGTGAGGGTTTGGGAAAAAAACATATCTGTGCAAATTGGAGGGAGTTTGCAAAATTTTAAAATTTGCCCACAAAAAGGGGCCCTCCCATGGCTTTAACTTGCCCCCACTCGAAAAATTCCCCGTTGGCTGGCCAAAAATGCCCTTTAAAGGGGGGGAAAACAAAAAATTTTGATATGTGGCCCTGGCCCCCTGGGGAAAGCACCCATTTTTAGGGGGTTTCTGGGACGCTTTGTGATTTAAGTCAAAAGGTTTCACTTTAATGTAAAAAATGGGGAAAACATCATGATTATAATCTTCCAAGGGCCCCAGACCCCCCGGGAAAACGGGAAAATGGAAAAGCGCTAAGGGAACCCAGAGGGGCTCCCCGCAATAAAATTTACATTGTATTTGGTCGCCAAGCGCTGTTGCTTCTTTTTTGGGTTAAACCCTCCTTACCCCCCCGCTTCCCCTGATCGTGATCAATTGAAAAAATTACCCAATTGCGTTTTAAATTTGAAACCCGAGGATGGGAAGGAAGTTCGGACGGAAGGTTTTTTCACCCCTGGCGCTCCTTCATGAAAACTTTACTATTTAGATAGGGGGAAATGAAGGGGGCCCGATGCCCCTTTTCGCTAGGTGTTTTTAAATTCAAAAAATGGGCAGGGCCCCAGTTAGGTAACTGACCAAAAAAATGTGAAAATATATATACTACTATATGGTATTTATCACTTTACACGTCGAAAAGGGGGGGAACATGCCCCGTTTGTTTAGGTATTGAAAATTTTTTTTTCTTTTTTTATTTTGCTAGGGCAGTTTTTTTAATTTTTTATTGATTTTTTCTTTTATTCCCCTTTATGGGCATGAGATGGGGGTCCCTGGTGCTTATCCCACTGTTTTATATGATATAATTTTTTGTAAATTGGGTCCCTCTTGTTTTCTTCATGTATGGTTTTTTATGCTTTTTCTTTTGTGAAAAAATTTAAAACCCAATTAAAAAATTTGTTTTTAAAAAAAAAAAATACAGTCCACAATCATCCCAACCTCCCCCTGCCGGGGTTTTAAGATTTTGCACGTGCTGCCCCCCTTTTTCTGGAACATACTACCCCCATACCATCAGGAAAATCCTACCCTTAGCAGTTTTTTTTTTTATTCAAGAAATTTTATTGGGTTTTTTTGTTAAAATACATAACCAAAACCACAAAAAATAGCCCGAAGAGCTAAAAATAAAAAAAATATCTGGGCGTAAAAATAATTGCAGCAGAATATAAAGCTTAAAATGATTACAAATCAAAACATAATGTAGAATGGAAAACATAACAAAAGTGCCCCAACATAGAAAATAGGTATAAAGCCCAAGATACGAAGTTATTTTTTATGATTTCCCCAAAGTGCAGAGAACCTGTGATTTTCGGGAAAGAAAACCCCAAACCACCCCTGAAGGGAGTTGGTTTTGTTAATACGGGGGGAAACCCGCCTCTGTCATTCGAACCTTCCCAGAACCCCCGCAAACCATTTTTCCAGTACCCGTTGTGTAAAGGAAAGGGCATTAAGAGATAACTCGTATCGGGAGGGGAAAAGGCCTCTATAAAAGCTTGCCGGCGTTAAAAAATTTCTCTGTCTGTGTTTCTTTTTTATCTGGACAGTAACCTTTCCCAAAAAGCATGTGCTTTTCACTTTTTGAATTACTGTGTTTAGGGACGGAGTCGGGGAAATCCAACCACGAGTCATAGGCACGTTTAGCCGGAAAGCTGGAAAACATGCGTATTTTTTTGCACGGGACCCCTGTAAGTTAGTCCTAATTTGGAAAAATAAGGTAATTTGGGATTAGGGATCCCGGAGTGTTTTGAGTTTGCTCAAGGTAATTTTAGACCAGAACCCTCTCCCCATGGGCACAACCTAAGCCTGCACTAGATCTGTCAATGGAGTTGAGCATTTAGGGCAGGCATTTTAAAAGATCGGGGGAAAGGGGGGTTGGGGAGATATTAAATCCATAGATATCTATGAGTATAGGGAAAATATGTGTCCCCAAGATTGTAAATCCATCTTTCGACCCTAACCCGCCCTCCAACCCGTTTGCTATATAAATGTCAGGAAAGTCGCTCCACCCCCGGAAGACTGCAGCCCCCTTTCTTCATCCTTGGGTCTCGAAGGCCAGATTACAGCGGGACAGGGGGTGCGGGGAATCACGGGCCCGACCAAATTCAAAATGAGTGGGTTTGACAAGATCAGCTATGAACAATTTTTTTCCGCGAAATCAATTTTGTCTGAAAGCAAAGAAGTGTTCCGATCCAGACCATACAGGCCTTGTAATTCCCCAAAAAGAGAAAAAACGGGTTCCAAAATTAAACCAGTTGAATAATATCTCAGACCCAATTGCCTCCATTGTGGGAGGAAACCCCATCAAACCAGGGGCAAATTCGGATGTCCCCTCCATGACAAAAATTTACTGCTTGTAAGGGGACCAAAATTTTTCCCGGGTCCCTTCCAGGCCTAATTGTGTCCCTAAATATTATCCCTTCTTTGCTATAGGGGGGGAGGCTTTGTACGGCGTGTGAAAAAGGGGCGTCAGTGTACAAGGGAGCCATATCAGATCGATAGCTGTTTTAGAGAAGGGGAAAAGTTTTTTAACATCTACGCATGGCGAGTTATAGCGGCTAAGTTGTGGTCTAATATTGGGAAAGGTTTGGGACCCCCCGAGTCTTTTGGAAGGATCGTTTCTTAAAGGCATTGGGGGGGTTTGTTCCTCCATATAAATTTAAAAAAAGGGGCGAATTTAACTTCTTTATACATCATGTTTAATTTAAAAGGGGTTTTGTTTGCAATAAGAGAATCTCAAAAAAGCTTAATTTTTATTGGTGCAGCGGGCTAATAAAGGAAACGGAAGGGCTGCCCATCTTTTAAATTTCCCGCAAAAATCTTGTGGTTTGCGGCGGGAAAGTTCGGGGAAATAAATTGATTCTGGGATTCCCAATTGAATGCCAAAAAATTTTAAAGGATTTTCTGAGAAGTTATTGAATTTGTGGATAGCTTTGGCGGAGAGCTTGCCCTTTCCCTGAGGGGGGAGTATCCGGAGTTCAGATTTTAAACATTTACTCTAAAACCGAAATTTGGGGCCAAAGTCGTCGGATTCTAGAATCGGGGAACGTCTTTGTCTGGTGGTAGCAAAAAGAAAAGTAAATCATCTGCGAAAAGAGCGAGCTTCAGTGAGAGTGCCTTTTTAAATTTCCCCTCAAAATGGATAATGATTGGAAGTATGTGAAGTGGTTCAATGCTAGGTAAAAAGCAGGGGGAGGGGGGGACCCCTCCTATGCCCCCCCACAAAGGGAAGGAGTCAATAAAAAAAGGGTTTTTGCCCATGTCCCGTGGGTTGGTAAAGGGGTTATATTGCAAAAAGGCCCACAATGCCCATACGGCCCAAAACCTTACCCAGCCAAACCCCAGTTGACATTGTAAAATGCCTTCTCCGCTTTATTGTTATATGCGGGGAGGGGTGGTTTTGGGGGTTGGTTTTAATGTCATCCAGAACCATTAGGTCCCTACGGAATTGGCGAAGCGATTATTCCGGACAAACCCCCACGGGGGGACTAGAGAAAATTTGGGAAAGAGTGAAGTAGTTATGGCCTTGTTGTAGAAAGAATTTTTAAGATCAACTTTAAATGAGGGAAAAAGGGCGATATAAAGGGGCTTAGGGGGTTTTGCCTGGTTTTTGTATTACTGATGTGTGTTTTTTTATTGGGGGCCAGGATGTTTGAAACGGACGAAAGGGTTGTGAGCAAAAACCAGGTTGGCGAAATTTCGGGAGGAGAAATTTAAAGAAAGGGTATAACCTTTGGGGGCCCCGGGCCTTTTGTTTAGCATTTTCCGCACTTGGGCTAAGTTTTTTTTCAGTTTTAGGGTTCTAGAAGGTCTCTCTTTTCCCTGGGACTTTTTGGCAAGGGGCTTTATCTAAAAAAACCCTATCCGCTCCCCCAAATCGGCCCGAGGGGCGATACAAATCAGCATTTTGTCCCTGAAATTGGGGTGATGTCCAAAAACGATTTCTAACGAGTATGGTGTTTTGGCCCTTTCCTCTGGCAAATGTCCCAGGAGTTTCCCCGGCTTTTTTCCGAAACCTAGAAGTCTGCATTGAAAAATTAAACGAGAGCGTTCCTTTTTTGTAAAGCCAAGTTGTATTCCTTTTTTGCTTTGCTCCAGGGATTCCCAAATTCCCCGAGGGGGGAAAGTTTGAAAGTGGAATAGGATGTTCTAAGTCTAAGTAAAAAATTCCTCTAACTTGGTGATATTGTTTTTTCCTGCAGCTTAAATGAGATAATAGTCCTCTTAAAACCACCTTAGCCGTCTCCAAAAACACCGTGGAGTTCGATGGATTTTTGTCTCTCTGAATCGATCCACCACAATTTTAAAAGACTGCCAAAGTCCTTATCAACAAATAGGGGGGGAACCCGCCATATGTACCACTTCCTTGGGGGGGTTAAAGTCTGATTTTAATAAAATCGGGGAATGACCCGAAAATGATAGGTCCTCTTTTGTCACTGTTTTCGCCCTTGCGCCATCTCGGGGGAAAATCAAAAAAAGTGACCGTGACCATGATGGTGGGGGCGAGGAAAAAAAAGGTATTTTTCCCTCCCTCTGGGTGAAAAGACCTAAAATTTCTTTTAAGTGTGTTTCTCTAAAAATTTTTGATAGCAGTTTTTCTGACTCTGAATGGGGGGATTTGCTTCGAAAAGATCTGAATGGTTTAAATCCCCCCCAAACCTTTAGGGGGGTGGATCTCTAAAACTTTGCCCGTAAATCATAAAAGAAGTTCCTTTGTCCCCTTGGGCCCATATATTTTTAAAAAATTGCGCCGGCGTCCCGGGATTGATACCACGAGCAAATGAACCTCCCTTAAAATCTGTGTTTCCCTCAATCCGAGTGTTGAAGTTTTTTGAAAAAAGTATAATGACTCCCCTTTTTTCCCTACCGCCGGGGGACCCAAAAACCTGTCCCACCCATAGTTTCTTTAACCTAAAAAAGTCCTCCCTCTAAAAAAGGGGACTCTGGAGAGGGCAAAATCCGAAGCAACTTTTTTGTGTCTCAAGACCAAACTTTTCCGGTGACGAAAGGCCTTTAACATTCCAAGATACATTTTTAAATTTTTCATGGAAAAAAGTTTGGTATTTCAAAGGTTCATTTTATCAATGTGAGTTTTTTTTCCCAAAAAAGGTATTCAAAGAGACGAGGGTCAAGTGGCCTTTTAAAAATTAAAAAAGGGTGCGCTAGGGGCCAAATTCATGGGGAGCTACAAAAGGACGTTCCTTGGAATAAAAGATCGTGGTTCAACATGGTCAAAAACTTCTTTAATTAAAACAAAAAAGGCAAACATAAAACTGCCAAAAAGAAGCCCCAAAAAGGGGCTTTCCTAGGGGGCCCGGCCCAATTGACCTCACGGGGGGAGGATAAAATATCCCTCCCCGTGTTGTGGCTGGGACTTACTTTTTTCCCAAAATTTTAGGATTGAAAATATTTCAAAAACTCCCTAAAAAGCAAGCGTGCCTAATAACGATGTAAAAAAGAATGAATGCGGCATCGTAAAACATGGGTAACTTTTGAAATGTGCGTGGGCCCCTTGGCTAAAAAAGCCCCCCATTTCATTTAAATACTTTCCCCCTGCCCCCTGTTCAGGTGCCCTGCCTGAGCTGGGCGTTTTGTTGTTCTTTCGGGTCTCCATATTTCCCGGAGTGTCCCCTTCCGAGAAAGTTTGGAGGGTTTTATAGCATTAGTCAAAAGGGGGTCCCCCGTGGGGAATGTTGGGAGATTTCCCCTTTTTCAGTGTTGCTGCTTGTCAGGTATAAACGAGATCGGGGATTTGGAGGTGGAGAATTTCCCTTTTTGTGAAAGATCTGAGCTGCGGTTAGCAAGGTAAATTTTACTTGTTTTCGGGTATGCTCTGTACAAAAAAGCTGGGAAAAGGCTCTTCGCGCTTGCCGCCTCTGTGAGAAGTCCCCGAAAATTTTCAGTCTGTTCCTTGGAAGTATTGACCTGGCGGGCGACTTTGGCTCAAGTATTTAGTTTGTCTGTAAAATGAGGTACTTTCAATGGTCTGTTGTGGTTCGCTGGTGTCCGGTTTTAACGTGCCTGGGGCATCACGCATTTCCCCTCCAGATTAGGCCCAATCTGTGGCTCTCTCGACTCGAACCCTTGGAAATTCCCCGGAGTTCAGGGGAAAATCCCTGCTCCTTTTTGTCAGAGAGTGTTGGGGAAAATTTATTCTGGTGACCGTTATTTCAAATTGTTTCGCCGGAGCGATTTTCGATCTTCGATCTTATCGGACCTTCTTTTTTTTCTGAAAGGACTTTTTAGTTGTGAGCGAAGGGCTTTGCTCCATTTCTAGGGTTTTGGCTTTGAATTTAATTCTTCCCCTTCTGCTGCCCGATTTTCTCCCTTTTAAATTGCGAAAAAATTGTGCGCTATGTTGCAGCAAAGACTCTTGAGGCGGGGGTTTTGGCGGGGCCCCTTCGTCGCGTTTTTTTTTTTAGTTATCTTCGGGTAGCTGAAGTTCCAAAGGGGCGATTTGTAAGGTGCCCTTTGGACTGCCAGATGGGGTAGACGTGTGTCCCAGTCTGCAATGCTGCATATTTCCCGAATCTCCCGCCTCTGCAGGTTGGGATTTCCCAAATTTGGGGTTGTTGGTTTTTAGATTTGGATTTGCCATCCTTAGGGATAGCTTCCTATAATTTGCGGGAGGTTTTTTAAGGGTTCCCAAAAACGGTAAGGTTGGGATGGGAATATTCAGCGCTTGGATGAAGGTGAACGGTGAGGTTTTGGTTTAGCTTGCTTACTTGGTCACATTTGGGTGGGGTGCAGCAGGGAGTGCTCTTGTGAGCTTGTCAGTTGGATGGAGGTACAGCAGGGCGTGTCTGGGTCTGTCACGCTTGGGTGGAGGTACAGGGGGGTGTTTGTGAGCTTATACATTTGGGTGGGGTACAGCAGGGGTGTGCTTTGTGAGCTCTGTCAATTGGATGGGATAAGCGGGCGTGCTTTGTGGCTCTGTCAAAATTGGTGGGGGGATACGCGGGACGTGCTCGTGAGCTCTGCCACTTGGATGGAGGTCGCAGGGGCGTGCTCTGTGAGCTCTGTCCGTTTGGGTGGAGATACGCAGGGACGTGCCTGTGAGCCTTTACACACTTTGGTGGAGGTAAGCGGGACGTGCTTGTGAGTCTGACAACTTGGATGGGGGTTTTGCAGGGAGTGCTTTTTTTGGCTCGTCAATTGGATGGAGTACTCAGGGGCGTGCTTTTTAGTCTGTCACACTTGGATGGAGAAAGCGGGAGGCTTTGTGAGCTCTGTCACACTTGGGTGGAGATGCAGCAGGAACGTGCTTTGTGAGTCTTTCACACTTGGATGGAGTGCAGGGGACGTGCTCTGTTTGCTCTGTACCCTTTGGGTGGAGATACAGCGGGACGTGCTCTGTGAGCTCTGTTGGATGGAGATGAGAGGGACGTGCTTGTGAGCCCGTCACGCTTGGGTGGAGATACAGCAGGGACGTGCTCTGTGAGCTCTGACACACTTGGTGGGTCAGCAGGGACGTGCTTTGTGGTTGTCCAACTTGGATGGGATGCAGCAGGGCGTGTCTGTGAGCTTGAAACATTGGATGGAGTGCGCAGGGATGTGCTCTGTGAGCTCTTTTCAACTTGGATGGGATGCAGCAGGGACGTGCTTGTGAGCTTGAACACACTTGGATGGGTGCCCGAGGGGCTGCTTGTGAGCCGTTCACACTTGGATGGGGTGCAGCAGGGACATGCCTGTGGGCCTGCCCTTTAATGGAGGTACAGCAGGGACGTTTTCTGTGAGCTTGACCCTTGAAAGGAACAGCTGTAAATGGGAGTTACTTTAAAATTCCTCCCCCCTCTGTTATGCCGGCAGCCGGGCTCGTTTGGGTTGTTAGTAACTAAAACTTATCTCGGGCTTGGCTGTACTGGGAGATTATGCGGCCACAGTTTTTCAGGGAAATTCCTGAGCTATGCGGACTATTGAGCTGACGTCAGCACCCAAAGGGGGCCCCTGTGAAAAGGGGAAAAAGCTATGCGTGCCCGAGCGCCAGGGGATGGTGCGAGGACGCTGCGCAGGAGCTGAGGGACCGAGTCTGTGTGTGGGGGCCGGGCGGCCGGTTAAAAGTTAGCCGCGTCTTTTTCAGCTGGCAGTGCAGGTAGGAGGAAAGGTGCAGGGCGGAGCGTTTTTAAATGTTGAGCAGTAACGAAATTCCGCCAGAGGGGGGGGGGGAGGGGGTGCACACTGTGTGTTTCTTGTGCTTCCCCGTGGGAGCAGGCTCTCTTCACCACCCTGTTGTGAACTTGCGGCCCGGGGTCAGGGGTATGTGCGTAGTCCGGGGGAGGGGGGGGGGTGTTGTGCCGGGCTTGCCGTCGGGAACCGGTACCTAGGGGGCAGCAGGTCCTTCACCCCTCGCTGCCTTGTCCCCCTCCTCGACTGCGCGCCCCACGTTCTCTGTACCCCTCCTGAAATTTCTTCCAATTTTGGGTCAGTGATAACCGGAGGCTGCCTGGGGGCCCCTGCTGGGGTTTTGGGGCGTTGAAGTGCGGTATGCTGGATGCCGGGGGGATTTTTCAGGGATTTGGTCACGCCGTCGGAGCTTCTACAGGCGTCAACCCCATGTTGGGGCCCCGAAACCGGAAGTCCGCCCCTTGAGTTTTAAGAGTGTCCTGGAAATACATCTTTTAGGGAGGCCCCAAAATCCCTAATTGCTTTAACCCTACCTTCTTTTCCCCAAAATTTTTGTCACTCCCTCACTAGGGGGAATCCAGGCAATTATCTGTTATTGTGTATGTCATGGTGGGGGGTTCAACCCTTTTTAGTAAACCACCCATATTTTTAAACAAGGCTGGACCATTGTAAATTTAGCACTTCTCCCCCGTTGTCTCCCCCAGGCACCCTAATAGATTGTCAGCTCTTGTGAGCAGGGCCCTCACTCCTTGTGTCTGATCTGTTTGTATTTTTCTACTGTGTGATGTTTGGTTTTGTCTGTGCTTATCCCCTCTACATTGTAAAGTGCTGCGGAATATGTTGGTGCTATATAAAGATTATTATTATTATATACCTATTATAAACGTAGAACATCTAGTCTTCTCCTCCACAAGACTCATTTTAGGTTCTCAAATTCACCTACGTGTATTAATCAGTACTATCCTACTTGATTTCACAGTACAAATCCACAGGATTTCTCCATATTGCTTTCAGTAGGTTCACATGGGTTTTGTCCTCAGGGGCTGAACACTCCCATTTATGCTCAGGGTCACTTTCTTTTCTTGCACATAGCCATAGTCTCCCATACTTTAATCATTGCAAATACTTATTTTCCTAATCAGGGGCAGCTTTCCTTTGGGAAAGTAGCACTTAACATCCTCATGAATTTTGCAGGAAATTCTTTAATTATTTTGGGAGACTTCACTGTGCCTTTGGAACCAGATTTTGATACCTCTTTGGGTCATCTGTACCTTTCTCAATGTCTCATGGACTTCTAGTAGGTCTTCCGTTGGTAGACCTGGTGCCTCCTAAATCTTAGTACGAGGGCTTTTATTTTGCGGGGCGAGATGGAATTTCTAATCGTGTCATTCATATTACTAAAGAATATACTGGGAAACCGCACAAAAATTCTAAGTGGGGCAAAATGTGAAAAAAAATGTACTTGCGTCATGTTTGCGGGAGTTTTGTTTACTCAAGGAGGAGCACCCGCCCTAAAAGGGCGACCCCACCTATCGGTGACTAACCCTACAGCTAATAAGCCATAAGAAACACAAAATAGATTAAAGTAAATTTAGCATACATTACTTTCATCTATTTTGTGTTTCTTATGGCTTATTAGCTGTAGGGTTAGTCACCAATAGGTGGGGTCGCCCCTTTTAGGGCGGGTGCTCCTCCTTGAGTAGAGTAAGTTTAGTATACATCCTTTCTATCTTGTTGGATGCCTTGAATAACCTTTTCATTATAAGGTATAAGATATACAGTCATCCTTTGGTCTTGGTGATGATCTTCAGAACCATGAGTGTATCACTAAGATATACATTATTAATATTATGTATAGTAATTAACAACTCTAAGGATTGTATATTATAGTTTTTTTTTTACTCCTCCTTAGGTGATTGTTCTTGATGTGCTACGTGTTTGAGATATTATTGTCTAGTTAGATATTTCTAATGCATATCAATAAAGTATTGTGCATTTTACTGGGAAAAAGTTTAGTTCTGTGAGTTGATTTAAATTTCCTGGATGATATATTTGTTATTTGTGAGACAATAGCTTAAGATAATACCATAAGGACACTTTCCTTGGTGTCACATGTACGGTCGAAGGGAATCCCAATATGCCTCTTTTAGGCTTTTAACAGTTGGAATTTTCTTTGAGTGATACTAACTCATATTGGGATATGAAATAGACTTTTAGACTGTATTATGGCTCTCTATTTCCACCTCTCAGGCCAAATTAGGGTTAAGAGCCAATTGTCTTCCCCTTTGTCTAACAGAAATGGAAGCTGACAGGGTTGTTCCCCATCTCCGCTTCTTTATGTACTTTCTTTGGAACCTCTAGCAAATGTATTGAGACGGAATTCTAATGTTCAGGGGATATTGATACTTTCCAAAGGGCATTAACCTGCTTTGTATGTCAATGATCTTCTAATGTACATTACCTTATATCCTTCAAAAATGTCATAAATTTGAGGCTCTTAGTATCTTTAAAGTCAACTCTCATAAATCTGACATTTTAAACATAACTCTCCCACAGGCAACAGCCTTTGTTCATTTTATTCTTTTTGTTGGCAATGGCAGCACATTATTCAGGGATTCATACTCTTTCTGATCCTTCCCTGGTTTTCTTAAATTTTGATCTCCTTTTAAAATCTCTTTCAGACGATCTCTCTACTTGGTCTAAAACCTCTTATTTCTGTTTTGGCAAAATGGCAGCTCTGAAGATGGACATCCTCTCCTGGATCCTATATTATTTTCTGTAGTACAAATCAGCCTAGGCTTAAAGGGGTTTTGCCACAAAGTAAAATTGACGTGGGAAGCTTGCAAATGAAGTAACAAACACTTTCACCATTCATCATTATTAAAAATTCTGCACTGTTTTTGTTTTAGCTGCTCTTTTAGTGATCCATTGTTTACAGCTCATCTCCAGGGGATATGACCAGGGTTGAGAGCTCCTCAGTCCTGGTCACACATGCTCAGACATCACTTCTCCTCTCAGGCAGCTACTGAGTGTTCAACCCCAGGTGCTGTCACTCCCGTCCTCGGTACTCCTTAGTAGTTAGTCAAACAATGCAAATAAATAAAGAAGAAACCTTACTGAGGAATGTGCATTGATAAAGTTAAAAAAAAACACTGGTTTGGTTCATGCAGGGATTTGAACCTAGGACCCTTGTGCTGTGAGGTAAAAACTTTACCTCTGAGCTACTCACAATGCTTTACATAAACAGACCTTTGACTACAGAGAGGAAAGACCTGGTGATGTCATCCTGCTGGGTCACATGAAATGCAATTCAAGCAAATCACACATGCCCCCTTCTGAGCACACAGAGCTGAAGATCTGGATGCAGGAGGTATGAAATGAGATCGTGGCAAAACCCCATTAAAGGGGTTGTCTCACTACATTGATTCATCTCACCTCAGTCTTCTTTTCTTGGTTTCACTTTGAATTCAGGGGCGTTTTTACTGGCTTCCACTAGGCTGCAGTAGAAGACAGGTCTGTAGCTATAGCAACCAGTGCTAGCAGCCTATCAGGATAGATCAAACAGGTCTGTAGATATAGTGACCTGAGGAGCTGATGCAGCCCATACAAGAGGAAATTTCTAGGAATAGGTAGGACACTGTTATGGACATATATTACAAGTGAATAGTTTTTGCAAGATCTTTAACATAAAAACCAGAAATCCTTGTAGTGAGACAACCCCTTTAAATACTCCATTCTAGTATGCAGAAAAGAGGAGAGAGGGGTGAGACTACCCAACTTGCACCTGTATTACATATCTGCTTTAGTAAATTGCATCATCGATCGCTTTCAAGGTAAAGTTAAGATATAGAGTCACAAATCTCGTCCCTTCCTCCCACTTCTTTGCAGTGGATTCCACATGCACTTAGAGTAGGGATGAGAAATAGAGCTTTCCTAATGTCCACTCTCCTTCCGTTACCATTATTTTCATAAATGTAATATTTCTTCTAAACTCTGTCAACTGTCACCAATTTTTGGGAATCCGACTTTCCCAGAATGAAGAACCAGGGCTAGTCTATGCTCCCAACCTAGATCCTCTTAGGTGACCATCTGCCATTTCTCGTCTACAAGCGGAGTCTGTCCTCCAGCTGAACTAACTTCTTCTAATCCCCACAGTGGTGACTGGCTACTGTACCGCCATTAACAAATTTCTATCAGTCCTTAGGCACCAAAACTCAGTTACACAGGCAACATTTTCCTTTTGAAAGACTGTGTTTTAAATCTTCAATCCTTTCATTTTAGTTTACTTGGTTTAAAGGATATTGAGGAAGCAGCAGGCAGATGGGGTTTCCTCATCTTTTTAATATAAATTGGAATTGGGTCATTCAATCCTTCCCTCTGACTGTATTCCCTCACGCATAGGTCCTCTATCTCTGGTTCCGCGCAGGAAAATAATTACAAAGTCTTATCGAGATATTGTAGGACAACTGATTTAATACATAAAATGTGTTCAGCTACTTCAGATACTGCTGGAGATGCCCATCCGTGGTAGCATCTGATTTTTATATTTGGTGGGACTGCCCAGACAAAACATCATTTTGGCAGCCTGTTTTTTCTTTACATAATATATTTTCGGGGTCTAGTATGGTCTAGAGATAGGTCTCTTTATTTCAGTACCTGCCCATTTGTCTAAAAAGGGGCTGAAGAGACATTTCCTTGCTGTTGCGCATCAAACAGTAGCAGCTCACTAGAATCAGAAGGGTTATCCACCATTAGGCAAATTTTTTAACGCCTTAACTACATTCATCAGCTATTTCTGATGACACTAGCTACAGGTTTTTTACCACCTGGCAGTCTTGGATTTTATTCAAGGTTTCTGACAAGTTTGGCTCAAGGTTGACTTCCCACAGACTTTGGGCACATGGTTTAATTTCGCTCTATGAAAACTCCCTTATTATCATGATGGTCACCTTTTTCCTCCCCCATCTCTCCTTTTTTTGTTTGCCTCTGTCTAGTTTCTTGTTGTTTGGTTGTTTATGGGTCATAATACGTGCAGGTATGCCCCTCTCTCCTTGCTACTCCTCTGCCTCTTCTCTGCCAATCCCTACACTGGCTACCCATTGCCCAGAGTATTAATTTCAAGTTACTAACCTGACTTACAAGGCTCTCCATAACCTCTCCCCTCCATACATCTCTGCCTTGATTTCTTGACACCTCCCCTCTCACAACCTCCGCTCCTCACAGGACCTTCTTCTCTGCTCTCCTCCTATCAGCTCCTCACACAACCGACTCCAAGACATCTCCGGTGCTTCTCCCATTCTCTGGAACTCACTGCCCCAACACATCAGACTCTCCTCCACTTTCACTAACCTCAAGAGCAACCTGAAAACCCATCTCTTTAGGAGCCTATAGCCAACAATAACCATAAAGCCCTTACACCCCCCCACAAACATGTCTGCCCCTCACCTTCTGTCTCTTGCCTCGCCCCGTGGACAGGGCCTTCTCTCACTCTGTACCAGTTGTTAGTCACCTATTGTCACCATTGTACTTGTTTGACTTATGTTACGTATGTAACCCCCTTGAATGTACAGCACCCTGGAATCAATGGCGCTCTAAAATATATAATAACAATAAGTTATATTTGTCAAATTGTAGCAAGTATGAGAGCTGTTTGGTTTATATCTTCTTGCTGTAACAATATACTACGATTTATATCCTTATACTTTGTATGTTCTCTTTTCCTTTAATAAAAATTGATTTAAAGGGGTTTTGCCATGATCTCATTTCATACCTCCTGCATCCAGCTCTTCAGCTCTGTGTGCTCTGAAGGGGGCGTGTGTGATTTGTTTGAATTGCATATCATGTGACTCAGCAGGATGACATCACCATGCCTTTCCTTCTCTCTTGTCAAAGAAAGGTCTGTTTATGTTTAGAATTGTAAATAGCTACACTGTAGCTCAGCGTTAACATTTTTGCTTTACAACCCATGGGCCCTGGTTTCAAATCCCTGCATGAACTTAACCTTTGGATTTTTTTCCTCTTTATCATTGCAAAGACCTAATTGTGGTGTCTTTTTTTTTTTTATTTGCACTGTTTGACTTATTACTAACTAGTCCAAAGGACAGCAGTAGAACGACAGCACCCGGGGTTAGAACTACCTGAGAAGAAAGGTGATGTCTGAGCATGTGCGACCAGGACTGAGGAGTGCTCGTCCCTGGTCGTATCCCCTAGAGATGAGCTGTAAACAATGGATCAATAAAGGAGCAGCTAAGACAAAAACGGTTCAGAATTTTTAATAATGATTAATGGTGAAAATGTTTCTTATTTCATTTTCAAACTTCCCACATCAATTTTACTTCATGGCAAAACCCCTTTAATCAAAAATAGTAATTTATACAACACCCAGTTCAAAAAACACTGAGATGATGTGTAAAATGTTAAGCAAACAAGAATATTATGATTTGGAAATCTCTAGTAACCATACCTTCACCCTCCAAGCAAATGGAAAAAGAAATCCCAGACCAGGAAAATATAAAAGTAGCAAATACCTTCTTTATTGAAATCATTTAAAAGACGAGGCAAACAGCAAACACAGCGAGTATAGTATCACACCCTCTCCTAAGCTCACGTGTTTCCAGCCACTACCAGGCCTTTGATCATCTAGTAACCATATTTTAATCACAACAGAATGTAGAACAGAGTTCAGAAGGTGAAAGTCAGACATTTATTTCATTTTGAAAAAAAAAAAAATTAAAAATCACTCATTTAGAAAATTGATGGCATCAACAGATCTGGAAAAAAAAGTCGTGACAAGGTCAAAAAAGGCTGGAATAGTAAGTGGTGCTAATGAAAAACAGATTGAAGATCAATTTTCATCTAATTCACATGACTGCAAAATAAAAATGCACGTTAGATAGACATCAGAGAATCTGGAAAAATCATGTACAAAAGAGACAAATCCAATGCCTCAAATCATGTGATCATGTTCTATGGGTTTTTAGGTGGCTCTATATTGAAAATGCACAGGAATCTGGTCCAGAAATCATCGTCTGTGAACACAGTTTGCTGTGAAATCCACAAATGCAAATTATAACTGTATCATGTAAGAAGCCATATATCAACACAATCCTTATACAACCGCCGTCTTCTCTGGGCCAAGCTCATTTATCTCATCTGATGTCTTCCTCATTATATAAATGGCTTATTCTGGGGATTCATTTTCTCCTCCACTCCTCAAATGATTTATTACACATCCTTTGTGTAGCACTCGGATTACTTTACAACAGAAAGTACTTGGATACCTAAAAAGATTTATTGAGCTTTTTTCCTGATCACCCTGATGTTATAGTTTCCTTTAATAGTATGAATTTCTTTAAATATGAGAAAATTTAGACAAGGGGAGAAGTATTTAGAAAAGCTGTTATATACCAGGGTGAGCTCAAGATGTCCTCTGGTAAGTATGACGAGAGCTGGCTGTTCTGTAAAAGCCAAAGATGTGCTTCAGCAGCTTAGCTACCTGATAAGCAAGCTAGCATTGGACATCCCCAGTACTACAGAAAGCACTGGGAGCAACATTGTCAAACTTGTGGTAGAACAACATGTCCCAGCATAAGTTCCCGAAAGGTAGCCCATCGCCCTTCCCATTTTTGAGGCAAAAAAGTATATGTACATAATTTTTTTTTCTTGGCTTTATGCAATTTTTTATGCTTTTTTTGCAAAATAAATGTGTATAACCGCAAGCAGTTTTTTATACCTTAAAAAAACTTCGTCTATGGGAAGAAAAATAGTACAAAATGTTAGAAAAACATCACATCAAGATAAATTTTGAAAACCATACCCCCAATCAACCAAAAACACCCAAAAAAAAAAACCTACACTCAGCGTCTATAGTGTGTTTCATATTTCCCTATTCACGTCAAGCTAATATCTGGCTGCTACCGTCTCTGCCAAAAAAAGATGCATGGACAAACTAAACATGTCACTATACACTAACAGCTGATATGCCACAGTCTGAATTATCAGTATTAACCAGAAGAAGATTGTTAACTGTGACTCTGCTCCTCATGGGAGGATCTACAGTGCACATAAGCCTGGATTTAGGGGGTGTCGCCTATATGAAGTTGCTAATCTCAATATGGCCGCTCTCATGAGCCGTTTACTTGATGGTTCTCTTACAAATAATGACTGTACTTACATACACCAGGCTTCAGCAGGCTTCTTATTTCTTGCCTAGTTCTATTTCCATCCCCCATATCGTGATACAGATAGATTCTCTTTAAGGAACAAGCATTTTGGCACCTTAGAGAAATCATAACCGGCACCATTTTGGGGTACATACAACTCTATAGATTAAAATTTATCAACCCTTACTGGGGGGGAATGGAAACAAACTCCGCAATTCAAAATTTGAATTTTCTTTTATGTTCTCCTTGTGGCATAAATAATATATTGCCTTTATTTGATGGGTCGATATGGTTAAAGGTTTATCATACTTGTCTAAGTTTCTATATTTTACTACTTTTATGCAATAAAAACTCTTTTAAAAAAAATTGTCCATACTCCAATAGTCTCTTTTTTTTTTGTTCCATCACAGTGGCCACATGTGGTTTTGTTTCCTGCAGGACAAGATGAAGTTTTCTTTGGTACCGTCTTAGGGTAAATGGGGTTTATTGACGATCTTTTACTTCTTGGATGGAACAATCGTAAAAAGAAAAAATTATTTTTCAGATGACTGTTTTATGGCATTTGCAACACAGTCGCAATAACATCAGATTCATTTATAGGGTTGTTACAATCATGGCAATACCATTTTTTTCTAAAATAGCTTTTCTCTTGTGTGAGTTTTTTGATGTTGAACAAGAGATGATTTCTGAGTAAAACATTTGCCACATTCTAAACATGAAAATGGCTTCTCTCCCGTGTGAATTCTTTGATGTCTATCCAGATGTGATTTCTGAGTAAAACATTTGTCACAATCTGAACATGAATATGGCTTCTCTCCTGTGTGAGTTCTTTCATGTTAAACAAGACTTGATTTCACTGTAAAACATTTGCCACATTATGAACACGAACATTGCTTCTCTCCTGTATGAGTTTTTTTATGCTTATCGAGATTTGATTTCAAAGTAAAGCATTTGAAACATATCAAACATATAAATGGCTTTGCTCCTGTGTGAGTTCTTCCATGGTTATCAAGATGTGATTTCTGATTAAAACATCTGCCACATTCTGAACATGAAAATGGCTTCTCTCCTGTGTGAGTTCTTTCATGTTTATCAAGACTTGATTTCTGAGTAAAACATTTGCCACATACTGAACATGTAAATGGCTTTTCCCTTGTGTGACATCTTTGATGTTTCTCAAGTTTCGATTTGTAAGCAAAACATTTGCCACATTCTGAACATGAAAATGGCTTCTCTTCTGTGTGACATTGCTGAGGGTCTATAACCATTATGTGACCTATATTTTGCTCAACAGTCTGTGGCGGATCAAAATATATGACCTGCTTAAAATAATCAGATGGCAGATCTTTGGAGGGAAGGGCTGAGGGTGTATCTGGATAAATAACATGCCCTTCATATGTATCTTGTGTGATACCATCATCATCTGCTTTACAATCTGACAATATCATATGTTCTTCTGAGCTCTTGGTACAGTCACCTGTCAAGAATAAAACAAATGTTATTATTTTAAATAACTATAACCTTTAAAGTTATATGGATATTTCATAACATTTCTATTTAAGTATATATGTCCATACAAAATGCAAAGCAAAACCAGTGGTGGTTAAACAGATTACAATTTCACAGTAGGCCTCTCTGAGCAAGGACCAACAGATTGTGATGTTAGGTCACTGGGCTTTTCTTTTGCTGTTTTACAATTCTGTGTTGAGTCCAGCATCCACACTTAGTTATGTTTCAGTGTCCCTGTTACCACTATATCCAGTAAATGCCCAATATATATAAGAATTATAAAGGGGCCTGCGAGTCAGTGCTACTAGGTGGTGTCCAGCTAGTACAGAGCAGGGCTGAGGGCAGAAGTAGAATGGTCATGTATGAAGCAGTCATGGCTTTGGGGCTGGTGTAAGGTTAGATTATTCCATGCACTTTTTATTTCTTATTTCATTTTTTTAACATAAAACTGTAAAGGCATACAAAAAAATCCTCGATACTCTCCCATCCTTTATAATCTACCTCTGACTTTAGCTAAATCTACATACAAAATGGCTCAAAAACTGAATGTGTAAATCTGGCCTTATAAGTAATAGTGGCTGCCATCACTGATATTGGTGCATTGGAGGATCAGAAAAAAGGGCTAGCTAAATAATCCATTGCAGAATCTTGCACAAGCCATTATTGTATAAGCCCAGAGTATAAATTGTATTTAAACAAAAAAAAAAAAAAAGGAAAATAATATTCCATAGAGAAAAAGTTTGACAATTTCTGTGCCAATTTTAAACTCTTATCCTAAGAGATCAGTCATTCACTGTACGTTCTCCATACAGATCCGAGAAGGGGAGAAGAGGGGAGAGGAAGAGTCAGTCGTTCCCTTGGTGGAATAATCTTGTATCACTACTCAAAAATGGTAAACGAAAAGCTGATGGACTCAGCACAGTTGGGTGGGAAGAAAAACTATTAGCTACTTTATATACATTTCACTGCTGCTCTGCAAGCTGTCACCACTACTGGATTGGAGAAGACAATATAGGAACGGAATGGACTATAATTTCCAAACCCCAAATACCACAAATGAAGCCAATGGAAATAAGTTATGGGTGGGGAAAATAAGTAATTTAAACACTGGCGAGTTTGAAAGTTTTCCAGCCTATAAAGAATGGAGAGGTCTGTAATTTTTATTCTAGGTAGACTTCAACTGTGAGAGCAAGAATCTAAAAAATTTTTTACATAATTTATTTGCATTTTATTGTATGATATGATATAATTATTTGGTACAACAGAAAAACAGAACTTAATATTTGGTACAGAAAAATTCCTGTAGTTTTTGAGCACTTTTGTACACCCTGGCAGAAGGAATTTTGGCCTATTCCTCCATACAGATCTTCTCCAGACCTTTCAAGTTTCAGGGCTGTTGCTGCCCTACATTGAGTTTTAGCTCCCTCCATAGATTTTCAATTGGATTAAGGTCTGGAGATTTGCTAGGTCACTCCAGGATCTTGAAATGCTTCTTAGTTGCCCTGGCTGTGTGTTTCGGGTCATTGTTCTGCTTGAAGACCCAGCAACGACCCGTCTTCAATGCTTTTACTGAAAGAAGGAGGTTGTTGACTAAAATCTCATGATACATGGCCCTAACTATTCTCCCCTCAATAAGGTGCAGTTGTCTTGTCCCCTTTGCAGTAAAACACCCCAAAGTATGATGTTTCCACCCCCATGCTTCACGGTTAGGACGGTGTTCTTGGGGTTGTACTCATCCTTCTTCCTACAAACACGGCGTGTGGTGTTGATACCAAAAAGTTCTATTTTGGTCTCATCTGACCACACCACCTTCTCCCATCTCCTCTGGATCATCAAGATGGTCATTGGCAAACTTCAAACAGGCTTGGGCATGTGCTGGTGTGAGCAACGGGGACCATTGTGTGCCCTGTAAGATTTTAATCCATGATGGTGTAGTGTGTTAGTAATGGTAATTTTTGAGACTGTGGTACTAGCTTTATTCAGGTCATTGATCAGGCCCTCTCCTGTAGTCCTGGGCCAATTTCTAGGAATTATCCCTACCCAACAGGGCGAAATTTTGCATGCAGCCACCGAGCCGAGGAAGATTGCCAGCCATCTTGGGTTTCTTTCATTTTCTAATAATTGCACCAACAGTTGTCTTCTCATCAAGCTGCTTGCCTATTGTCTTGTAGCCCATCCCAGCCTTTTGCAGGTCTACAATGTTGTCCCTGGTGTCTTTAGTCAGCTCTCTGGTCTTGGTCATGGTGGAGAGGTTGGAGAGTAATTGTGTGGAAAGGCTTCTTTTAAACAGGTAACAAGTTCAGAGTGCAGAGTAGAAGGGCTTCTTAAAGAAAAACTAACAAGTCTGTGAGAGCCAGAATTCTTGCTGGTTGGTCGGTGATCAAATACTTATTTCATGCAATAAATACATATTATTTATATAAAAATCATACAATGGGACTTTCTGGATTCTTTTTAGATTCGGTCTCTCACAGTCGAAGTGTATCTTCGATAAAAATTACAGACCTCTCCGTTCTTTGTAAGTGGAAAAACTTGCAAAATCGCTAGTGTACCAAATACTTATTTTAAGTCTTCACAAGTACAAAGAATCTTTTAAAGTGTGTTGTCCTCCAGCACCACACTAATAAACTTTATTCACGATCCATTGAAAAAGGTGTGGCTCTCATCCTGTAACGCCTTTTGGGCTATGCTGCCCTTACTAGTAGAGTAACAAGAGAGCACGGACACGCGCTTTAAAAGCCATGACCATTAGCCTCGGACATAAAAGAAAAAAAAAAAAGGGGGGTGGGGTGGGGGAAACCTGTCCCGATTGACAGATCAAACTATCTATCTGCAATACGAAATGCAAAAAACATGAGAAAGAAAAAGGAAACACCCAAACAAAGTTAGGGAACAACAATGTGAGATCCCGTTGCATATGTGATGGACAAACCTGCCCATCACACATTCCGAAATCTCTTCTCCATAAACACTCAGGAACTCATACACATCATACAGTCCTCACTGTCCCCAATCTCCTCCATCTCCTGTCCTGACCTGGCTGTCAAACATTACAGTGAATCTCTCTCAACCACCCTGGACATATTGACACCACTCACACACCGCACCACCAGAGTCAGACGCCGGCAGCCTTGCACATGCCTCAAACTCGCTTTCTGCAGCAATGCTCAAGGTGGCTGAGCGTCAGTGGAGAAAGTCAAAGCTACCTGCAGACTTTCTCCACTACAAATTAATGCTCAGGACTTACCACACTGTCCTTAACTGCGCCAAACAAGATTATTTCACCTCCCTCATCTCAACCTTACACAACAACGCAAAATGCCTGTTTGACACTTTCCACTCCTTCCTCAGGCCCAAAGCTCAGGCCCCGGTCACTGACCTCTGTGCTGAAGACCTGGCCACTCACTTCAAAGACAAAATTGAGAGTATCCAGTAAAACATCACATCTCTATCCTCAAGTAATGTCCATCCTGTCCTTCCCTCCCTGCACGTCCTCTATTCTGCTCTCAGCCCTTGACTCGACGACAGAGGAAGAAACATCCAGGCTTCTCTTGTACGCTCGCCCCACCACCTGCTCTAGTGACCCTATTCCCTCTCACCTTGTCTAGTCTATTTCTACGGCTGTCCTCTCTCACTTAACTACTATCTTCAACCTTTCTCTCTCTCTTCCGTCTTCGTTTAAATACGTTGTTATAACCCCTCTACTAAAAAAAGCCCACTCTGGACCCGTCCTGCACTGCTAATTACCAACCAGTCTCTAACTTTCGCTTTATCTCTAAACTCCTGGAACACTCTGTCTACTCTCGCCTAACCAGCTACCTCTCTGCTAAATCTTTTCTCGACCCTCTGCAATCTGGTTTCCGCACTTTACACCCCACACAAACTGCTCTAGCTGTAATCTCAAACGACCTCCTCACTGCTAAATCTCAGGGCAACTACTCATTGTTGTTTCTTCTGGATCTCTCTGCAGCTTTTGACACTGTTGATTACCAACTTCTCCTCAGCATGCTCAGTGCCATTGGCATCCAGGACACCGCTCTCTCTTGATTCTCATCCTACTTGTCTGGTCGCTCCTTCAGTGTCTCATTTTAAGGTTCTACTTCTTCTCCTATCCCTCTTGCTGCTGAGGTTCCTCAGGGATTGATTCTTGGTCCTCTCATTTTCTCATTGCAGCTTTTACCTCTTACAACATTAACTCCCCCTTCCCCGCGTCCAGCCGATACACAGCCCAAAAAGCTTTTATCAGCATTATTTCTTCTCATCTCCCTCTCTTGGAGTTTTCCCATCCCACAAATTTTTTGTATATTCTGTGGATATGACATAAATGCTGATAAGATCTGGTTCCACCTCTGGGACTTGCACCTATCTCTATCACAAGACAGCATGTCCCCCATTCCCTATCCTACTAACCAAGGAGAGGTAGCCGCACCTGCACATCATTCTCCATTGACTTCTAATGGATTTTTACATGCAGCTGAACAAGTGTGCTCGGATGTATTCGGAACACTCACAGAAATAAAGGGAGAGAGTAGTGCATATGTCGCTGACTTCATTCATATTGTCTGCAGCATGAAGCACAGTGGGAGTTCGGGGGACATGCTAGCCTGTGAATAGGTCACAACTGTGTGAGATGGGAATACACCTATAACAGGAGGCATCAGGATAAGAGAAGGGAAGCGGTTACATAGTTTGTAAGGCTGAAAAAAGACAGACATCCCTCTAGTTCAGCCCGTTGTGCTAAAGTGTTGATCCAGAGGAAGGCACAAACCCCCATGAGGTAGAAGCCAATTGTCCTTATCTTAGGAAAAAAATTCCTTCCTGACTCCAATCTGGCAATCAGAATAAATCCCTGGATCAGCGACCCTTCTCCAGAATCCTGATCACTATAACTTGTTATATTATTACGCTCTAGAAATGTATCCAGCCCATTTTTGAACTCTGTTATTGAATTCACCACGACAAATTCCTCTGGCAAAGAGTTCCATAGTCTCACTGCTCTTACAGTAAAGAATCCCTTTCTATGTGTATGTAGAAACTTTGTTTCCTCAAGACGTAGAGGATGCTCCCTTGTTCTGGATACAGTCCTGGGTATAAATAAATCTTGAGAGAGATCTCTATATTAACCTTTAATATATTTATACATATTTATTATTTCCCCCCGAAGCCGTCTTTTCTCTAAACTAAATAACCCCAATCTTGATAATCTTTCTGGGTATTGCAGTCCACCCAGTTCTTTTATTACTTTTGCTGCCGCCTTTGAACCTGTTCAAGCTCTACAATGTCTTTCCTGTGCACTGGTGCCCAAAACTGTCCCCAATATTCCATGTGTGGTCTAACCAGTGACTTGTATAATGGGAGAATAATGTTCTCATCATGTGTATCTATGCCCCTTTCGATACACCCCATGATCCTATTTGCCTTGGCAGCTGCTGCCTGACACTGGCTGCTACAATTAAGTTTACTGTCCACTAGGATTCCCAAGTCCTTCTGCAGTCACTTTTTCCAGCGTTTTTCCATTTAACATGTAATCATGTAATGGATTTTTCCTCCCCATGTGCATAACTTTGCATTTATCCGTGTTAAACCTCATCTGCCAGGCCTCCAACTTATCCAGATCCCTTTGTAATAAAACAATATCCTCTATTGTGTTGATTACTTTACAGAGATTAGTATCATCTGCAAAGATTAATATTCTACTGTGCAATCCTTGAATAGAGTCATTAATAAATATATTAAGACACAGAAAGGATCTACACTTGCTCGTGACAACTTGTGTGTGCTTTTTTGCTTCTTCTTCTTCTTATTGCTAACACCTCCTACCCCCATCCTCTCCAAAGACTTCAATGGGCAGCTGTAACAAAAGCTGTGTCAGTGAAAATAACAGTCCATCTCCTCTTTGCTCTACAGAATCCATTACTGATTTGTGGGTGATCTATTATCAATGCAGGTTAGGAGGGAAAATTAGTCTGATACTTGGAAAAAGGCTTTTTTTCTAATAAAATATTTTGCTTAATTATTTTTGCTTGTAATAGTGATGTGTAGATATTTGCTTATAGTTAGATATAAAAGACTAAGATTTAGTCATGTCTGTTACCTGGAGATGCGAGTGGCTGCTGATCCTCCACCTTGATATCTTTGTACAGATATTTGTGTTCTTCTAAATACTCCCACTCCTCCGTGGAGAAATAGACAGCGACGTCCTGACACCTTACAGGAACCTGACACACACAATAAGACAATTATCATCCAGAACTTTCTAGTGGTGTTACTATACAGTGTCCCATCATTCCCAGTAGTGTCACCTCTCCAGTCAGCAGCTCAGTGATCTTGTGGGTGATTTCTAGGATAGTCTGTAAATTGGTTCTTCCATATACCAGGTAGTTAGGTGGGGGTCCTGTGACTGGGGCCTCTGCAACAGGGGATTCGCTGGGCTCACTAGAGGTCTTCTTCACTACTGTGTATTCCTGTTTAAGCAAAGATAAATTAATAAACATCACTACAAACATTTCCAGAGTCCATGACCTCTCCAGTCATATCATCTGTTATTACCATAGATAAGAATGATGTAATGTGACATCATCAGAGCCCCCTCCCCTCTGCAGTCATATCATCTGTTATTACCATAGATAAGAATGATGTAATGTGACAGAGCCCCCTCCCCTCTCCAGTTATATCATCTGTTATTACCATAGATAAGAATGATGTAATGTGACAGAGCCCCCTCCCCTCTCCAGTGATATCATCTGTTATTACCATAGATAAGAATAATGTAATGTGACATCAGAGGCTCCTCCCCTCTCCAGTCATGTCACCTGTTATTCCCATAGATAAGAATGATGTAATGTGACATCAGAGCCCCCTCCTCTCTCCAGTCATATCATGTTATTACCATAGATAAGAATGATGTAATGTGATATCAGAGCCCCCTCCCCTCTCCAGTCATATCATGTTATTACCATAAATAAGAATGATGTAATGTGACGTCATCGGAATCTCTTACCTCTCCAGTCATATCATCTGGTATTACTATAGATAGGAATGATGTAATGTGACATCAGAGCCCCCTCCCCAGTCATATCATCTGTTATTACCATAGATAAGAATGATGTAATGTGACATCATCAGAGCCTCCTCCCCTCTCCAGTCATATCATGTTATTACCATAGATAAGAATGATGTAATGTGACATCATCAGAGCCCCCTCCCCTCTCCAGTCATATAATCTGTTATTACCATAGATAAGAATGATGTAATGTGACATCAGAGCCCTCCTCCCCTCTCCAGTCATATCATCTGTTATTACCATAGATAAGAATGATGTAATGTGACATCATCAGAGCCCCCTCCCCTCTCCAGTCATATCATCTGTTATTACCATAGATAAGAATGATGTAATGTGACATCATCAGAATCTCTTACCTCTCCAGTCATATCATCTGTTATTACCATAGATGAGAATGATGTAATGTGACATCATCAGAATCTCATAACTCTCCAGTAAGCTGGAAGATTATCTCTAGGGTGAGATTTAATATGTTTTCTGCCATCTCATCACTGTTTCTATCCATCCTTAACAGGTAAGAAAAATTATCCTGTATAGGTAATATGAAAATAGATGATCCTATATCGTAGAGACCTGAATGGAAAGAAGATGAGACAATATTATAACCACATAAAATCCCATGTAAAAAAAATACATTTTCTTAAGATAAGAAGAGGAAATATTTGAGGACATATTACAAGGCAGATGTTGTATTCTCGCTGTTGGATGGATTGGAACATGAGTTGAACAGCTTGTAGAGGAAGCATCTCTATGTTCGTGGTCAAAGCAGTGTCACAGAGCATCGTATCCTCCCATGAGTGCTCCACCATCACCGGCCACAGTGGGGTTACCAGTATGTACGACCTGTGACCATCACAAGCTCCAGTGGTCACATGACGTATATACTGGCATCACCGCTGCTATCGATGCTGTTGTACGCTGTAACCAGAGACTGAGATAGACACAGGAGAATTGGGGCTGGAGCGGTCGGGGATTTACCAGGAGTATTGGAATTCTAACCACATTCAGCTGTGACACCTCACCAGTGGATCCATCATAGACAGGTGCTGGGTCATTGAGAATGGTTAGGATTTGGGTACAGGAATCCTCCTTTATCATCAGCCACTAAATGCCAGAAGACGAGGCCGGAGGAAAGAGGCTGAAAGTGACAAAAGTGTCTCATAACTTATCAGCAAACAGAGCTGTTCTCTCATGGTAAGCAGTTGGGGGGCTTCTGGTTTCAGTGGTCACGTATGAGGAAACAGCAAGGGAAGTTCCAGCTAAGAGCCCTATTCTGACTCCATATCTGACAGCAAGTGTAGAAGTTCATCAGGCCCATGTGGTAATGGAAGTCTGTATTGAACTGTAAGAACTTACTTCAGAATCTTGTCAGACAGTGTCAACTCAACTGCTCCGGCGTGTATGAAGAAGCAACAGGAGTTTATTCCAGGCTGAATCTTGTAGTTTACACCAAAGTAGTAGGTGAAAAGATGATAACTTTACAGAGCTGGTGCAGAGAATGCGATTACAGTGCTTGAGTTGAGACAGAAAAGATGCGAATGCAGAAGAGGGGGAGCTGAATACCTCAGAGCACACATACAGGGGGACAAGAGGGACAAACTTAAAACAATGCAAAGCAAAAATAGAAATTACAATACTGAATATGAACCATGAAGTCGTGGGACATGACACTCCCCGTCTGAAATCTTTAGATTTCACTATAATACAATATAACAAATGTTCTCTGAACCTGTAAGAAAGAGAAAAACATGCAAAATATCAACAGTTAAAGTCTAGATAATATTCTATAACAGTACGTTCTGAAGAAAGTAATCCAATGGGAAACAAAATCGAAGAGAAACCCATCTTCGGATTGGGGAAGCCGCAAAATGCCAACACTTCCACCAACCCATGGTAAATCCAGTGGTACGTGTTATAGGAATGGTACAGCTGGCAGTTCCTGATAGTAGACTTCCTTCAGCCGCCTTAACCACCACTTTGAGAGCCTTTCCATCGTGAGAAACGCTGAAAGCGGTATGTCTTGAGCCTTAGTTTAGGAACCACTGTGGAATAGAGCGTATAACTTGTCGGACAAATCTCCTTGTCAGACTTGGGTTCCACGAGATCATAACTGACTTCAGTAGGTAGTGAGTCCTGAAACAAGAAACTTGGAGGAGTCATGTGATCAATGAAACCTGAAGCAGGTATTCAATGCAAGAGCAGGTTTACATTCGAGAATATGTGAAGCTGGATCGGCATGGTTGTCAGGGGCTGGAAAACTTGCTGGCATATTGGTTTGGACCTTGGTATCTTTGTATTGAGGTTGCAGAGGTGTATGGCCTTGGTGCATTGTGATGTGTGCAGGAGATACAGGATGCAGCATGGGTGTAGGACTGTACTGACCTCGAATGCAGTGATCTGCAGAAGGATCTGTGCTTTGTTGCACTGGAGGAAAATCTGAACTGTCAGGAATGTTGGTGGCATTCAGAGATTCGCTGTTTTGGCTTAGCACATAGCCTCTTGTGTGCTTAACAGGGTCTTCTCCAGCCAACTGAACTTAGCTGGAGCTGCTTCCTTCACTTCCACTAGCAGCTTGTTCTAGAACCTTTAATCTTGTTTCTGCAGAGTTTCCATCTCGGCTCTTTTGCATGCTGTCTCTGCTTCCATAGCTGCTGTCTCTGCTTCAATAGCTGCCCTTTTCTGAGCTGTTTCTGCTTCCATAGCTGCTTTCTCTGCTTCCATAGCTGCCCTTTTCTGAGCTGTTTCTGCTTCCATAAATGCCCTTTTCTGTGCAAACTCTGCCTGTATTCTAGTAGCCTCAGCTTCGGCACGTGCTCTTATGAGCTGTTCACTGAGCGTAGAATATCTTGAAGATCGTGACTTAGATGATCTTTTGGAATGCCTTGTAGATTTGGAAACACAGGATGATGTTTCCTGCAGTTGTGTGGTTCTTGACATTAGTATGGACTTAGATTCACATATCAGATTTTCACGTTCAAGATTAAGGCGCTGGAAGCTGAGCAATTCTTGTACAGAATCTGGGGTATTAAGCTTCTGTAAAACATCACAGTAATCAGAACTTGTAATGGTACAGTGTTCATACATTGCAGAGAGTTGTCCTAGGGCTCCTTCTAGTAGTGTTTCATTACAAGCCCCCTGTGAGATGTGGGAGATGTGACTAAGCAGTTTTTCCCATTGATCAGTAGCTTCAGAAAGTATTTCACTTTTTATGCTTTCAAGATTCTCTCTGACCTTCCATGTAGGATGAGTCAGGCGTTTTGCTCTCTCACTAGGTTGTGGAGTAGGATTCCTATCATCTTGCAGCTCTAGCTGCTCACTGTGAGTGGTGCTGCTTGCAGCCATGTTGTAACACAGACAGGATATAAGATGGAGGAATAGGATGATCTTGCTAGAAGAGTCTAAGCTCTGTTTGAGCAGTAGCTGCTATTCACACTGCAGACTGACGCTTGCTTGTCACTGTCACAACACTGCAGCTGTATGTGGTAATCTCTGCTGAAGCTGTGAGCTTATCTGTGTTTCTAAACCATCTTTTCACTATTCTGACTCCATATCTGACAGCAAGTGTAGAAATTCATCAGGCCCATGTGGTAATGGAAGTCTGTATTGAACTGTAAGAACTTACTTCAGAATCTTGTCAGACAGTGTCAACTCAACTGCTCCGGCGTGTATGAAGAAGCAACAGGAGTTTATTCCAGGCTGAATCTTGTAGTTTACACCAAAGTAGTAGGTGAAAAGATGATAACTTTACAGAGCTGGTGCAGAGAATGCGATTACAGTGCTTGAGTGAGACAGAAAAGATGGAGAATGCTAGAAGGAGGGAGGAGCTGAATACCTCAGAGCACACATACAGGGGGACAAGAGGGATAAACTTAAAACAATGCAAAGCAGTAATAGAAATTGCAATACTGAATATGAACCATGAAGTCGTGGGACATGACAAGCCCCACTATTCAATAGGGATCCTATGAACATTACTTTATCAGCCGAGGATAATAGAGCTTCTAAACCAAGCGCCCTGCTCTCCTGCAAAGAGCGGTGTCCTTAACACAACATAGGTCCTTGGTGGGTGGCATCTTTACCCTTCAGTAATAGACATTAGCAAACAAAGATGAAACCTCATTTCTTTACTTGAAGTAGCCAGATAACAACACAGCAGCAGCCGCAGAGTCCTGGGGGAAAGTGGGATGGTGATCAGGAGCTCATCTCCCAGGTCTATCTTCTGTAAAACTCTTGGGGGGACATGTATGAAAACTGTCTTGGTCCAAGACTTTCTTTGTTGCCCACAGCAACCAATCAGAGCACCACGTTAATTTTTTCAGAGCACTGTATGAAATGAAAGAGTAACTCTGATTAGTTGCAATGGGCAACAAGGAAAGTCTTAGACCAAGACAGTTTTCATACATGTGGCCCTCGATATCAAAACTTATCCCCATACATTAAACATCTAATACAGGCAGAGGAGTCGGTACAGGCGGCACAGTATTATGAATTAGAGCAGTTAAGAAGCAGAGTGAAGGACGATATGTTAGGAGTTCATACTGTAGTATTATGCTGCAGATTATAACTAGTAACAACTTACTACAAGAGACCTTGAAAGTCGATCACACTGAAATAACATGAATTTTTGGTCTTCCAGAGTCCAGTCCCCCAAACACCTCTCACAAGTCTGAGCTATTGATTTTCAGAAAGCAGTGGACGTGGACTCTGTCTTCAAGGTAGAACATGCACCTAGAATAGGGCCACCGAGAGCAGCTCAGCAGCAGGAGGGAGAGAGTGCTTGACCTGTTATACTGAAGTACCTCAACCATGAAGAAATAATGCCTTACTCCCAGCCTGCAAAGGAATCATCAAAAATTTCACTTCAAGGTCATAAAATTCTGTTATTTGTGGGCTATTTTATAGAGGTTTCAAAAAGTGGCGAGTATTTCCAACCATCTGTTCGGAGTTGGTGGTGAAACAGACCCGATTCCCTCTACAGTTTCCTGCTATGTTTTAGACCAGGGGGTCTTCAAACTGTGGCCCTCCAGCCAGGGCCACCAACAGAAATTTCAGGGCCCCATACAGCTGAAGCACCTGGCCCCCCCCCATAAACCCCGCCCATTTTACCACATAATACAGTGTGCAAAAAAGAACTGTATTGTGTAGTACAATAGCAAGTGAGTCACACATCTGTCTGTCTCACAAAACCCTAAAACACAGGGCTAAATAGCTCCATCCATCTCCCCTCCACCCACATAAATATCCCCCTCCCCCCACAACAAATACCCCCTCCACCCACATACAATATCCCCCTCCACTCACTTTAAATTCCCCTCCACCCGCATACAATATCCCCCTCCACCGCAAAAAAAACCCCCTCCACCCGCATACAATATCCCCTCCACCCGCATACAATATCCCCCCCCCCGCCCCCTACAATATCCCCCTCCAGCCGCATCATTTCCCCCTCAGCCGCTACAACAATATCCCCCCCACCACCCACAAACAATATCCCCCACCACCCACATACAATATCCCCCTCCACCCACATACAATACCCCCCTCCACCGCATACAATATCCCCTCCACCCGCATACAATATCCCCCTCCACCGCATACAATATCCCCCTCCAGCCGCATACAATATCCCCCTCCAGCCGCATACAATATCCCCCTCCAGCCGCATACAATATCCCCCTCCACCCGCATACAATATCCCCCTCCACCCGCATACAATATCCCCCCTCCCCCCGCATACAATATCCCCTCCACCCGCATACAATATCCCCCTCCACCCGCATAAAATATCCCCCTCCACCCGCATACAATATCCCCCTCCACCCGCATACAATATCCCCCTCCACCCACATACAATATCCCCCTCCATGTTTCCCTTGGTCTTGCACCTCCCCACCTCCTAAAAAAAACCAAGCAAGAAAGTAAGTGTTCCCTCCTAACACCAGCTCGGGTATAACCTACAACACCGCCATATAGGACCACATAGAGGTCAGACACCACTAAAGGTAAAACCTATAACCCGCCATATAGAACCACATAGAGGTCAGACACCAGCTCAGGTATAACCTACAACACCGCCACATAGAGACCACTAGAGGTCAACACCAGCTCAGGTCACATCACATTACATTTAAATACAGTCACTGATCCAATTTAGAAGCAAAATAACCCCTGAAATCAGGAACTCACCGGAGATGTCATATCTGAGGAGTCAGTTCTCTTCTCTCATGAGTCGTTCTTATTCCCTTTTCTTCTGCATCCGTTCCACACCGCCATGAGGACTTGCCCCCCGGCCACAACTCATCCCTGCAGAAATTACACAAAATATCTTAGAATCCTCAATTTTCAAGCATTTCTTTACCTATTCCCACCTCTGTACAAACTTCTCGGGGGTGGAGAGCGGTACAAGCAATAACTTAGAGGCCTAGGGATCCTAAGGGGGGGGAGGGTGGGGAGAGGACTAACCCCCCTGGAGATAATGCTACAGCTATGGGCTGCTCCCCTAACAAAAAAATTAACAGGTAGGAGGCAAATGGGAAAAAGGGCCCGGTAATTAGATAGGCCCCTATTTAGGTAGGTAGACCCCCGCCGGATAAGTTGGTAGGCCACCCCAGGTAGGTTGTGGGTACCTAGCCATGAGTCCCCTTTAGTTTATAGGCGGTCCGGGGCCCCCTTTAGAGGTTAGGTGGGGTCAGGGCCCTCCTTTAGAGGTTTGTGGAGTCAGGGCCCTCCTTTAGGGTTAGGTGGGGGGTCATGGGCCCTCCTTTAAGGTTAGGTGGAGTCAGGCCCTCCTTTAAAAGGTTAGGTGGAGTCAGGGCCCTCCTTTAGGGGGTTAGGTAGAAATCAGGGCCCTCTTAGAGGTTAGGTAGAGTCAGGGCCCTCCTTTAGAGGTTAGGTAGAGTCAGGGCCCTCCTTTAGAGGTTAGGTAGAGTCTGGGCCCTCCTTTAGAGGTTAGGTAGAGTCTGGGCCCTCCTTTAGAGGTTAGGTAGAGTCTGGGCCCCCTTTAGATGTTAGGCAGCCAGGGCCCCCTTTAGATGTTAGGCAGCCAGGGCCCCCTTTAGAGATAGGCAGCGCCAGGGACCACCTTTAGAGATAGGCAGCGCCAGGGACCCCTTTAGAGATAGGCAGCGCCAGGGACCCCCTTTAGAGATAGGCAGCGTCCAGGGAACCACCCTTTAGTTATAGGCAGCCAGGGCCCCATTTAGTTATAAGGCAGCCAGGGCCCCTTTAGTTTTTAGGCACGCCAGGGACCCCCCTTTGTTTTTTTAGGCAGCGCCAGAACCCCTTTAGAGATAGGCAGCGCCAGGGACCCCCTTTAGAGATAGGCAGCGCCAGGGACCCCCTTTAGAGATAGGCAGCGCCAGGGACCCCCTTTCGTGATAGGCAGTCAGGACCCCCTTTAGTGATAGGCAGTGCCAGGGGCCCCCTTTAGTGATAGGCAGTGCCAGGGACCTCCTTTAGTGATAGGCAGTCACGGCCCCCTTTAGTGATAGGCAGTCACGGCCCCCTTTAGTGATAGGCAGTCACGACCCCCGTTAGTGATAGGCAGTCACGACCCCCTTTAGTGATAGGCAGTCACGACCCCCTTTAGTGATAGGCAGTAACGACCCCCTTTAGTGATAGGCAGTCTCGACCCCCTTTAGTGATGGGCAGCGCCCGGACCCCTTTAGTGAAAAGGCAAACGCCAGGGACCCCCTTTAGTGATAGGCAGCGCCAGGGACCCCCTTTAGTGATAGGCAGCGCCAGGGACCCCCTTTAGGGGATAGGCAGTCAGGGCCCCCCTTTTGTGATAGGCAGCGCCAGGGACCCCTTTAGTGATAGGCAGCGCCAGGGACCCCCTTTAGTGAAGCAGCGCCAGGACCCCCTTTAAGATAGGCAGCGCCAGGGACCCCTTTAGAGATAGGCATCCAGGACTCCCTTTAGTGATAAGCAGTTGCCGGACCCCCTTTAAATAGGCCCGTGCCGGGGCCCCCTTTAATTTAAGGGATTTTGGCCCCCTTTAGTTATAGCAGCGCCAGGGACCCCCTTTATGATAGGCAGCGCCAGGGACCCCCTTTAGTGAAAGGCAACGCCAGGACCCCTTTAGTGATAGGCCGTGCAAGGGCCCCCTTTAGTGATAGGCAGTGCCCAGGGGAAACCCCTTTGTGATCGTCAGGCCCCTTTAGATACCCGCGCGGGCCCCTTTAGTATAGGCGCGCAAGGACCCCTTTATGAAAAGCAAACGCCAGGGACCCCCTTTAGTGTAGGCAAGCCAGGAACCCCCTTTAGTGATAAGCAGCGCCATGGGACCCCCTTTAAGTAAAGGCAAGCGCCAGGACCCCCTTTAGTGATAGGCAGCGCCAGGACCCCTTTTGTGATAGGGATTCAGGCCCCCTTTAGTGATAGGCTGCCCCAGGGACCCCCTTTAGTGTATAGGCACGCCAGGGGCCCCTTTAGTATACAGCGCCAGGGGCCCCCTTTGTGAATAACATCAGGACCCCCTTTTGAGATAGGCAGTCAGGGGCCCCTTTTTTGATAGCACGCCAGGGACCCTTTAGTGATAAAGGCATCGCCATGGGGCCCCCTTTAGTGTAGGCAGTAGGGCCCCCTTAGTGATAAGGCAGCGCGAGGGACCCCCTTTAGTGAATATGCAGTCAGGACCCCCTTTGTGATAGGCACGCCAGGGCCACCCTTTAGTTAGGCAGTCAGGGCCCCCTTTAGTGATAGCACGCCAGGGACCCCCTTAGTGATAAGGGAGCCCCCAGGACCACCCTTTAGGATAGGCAGCGCCAGGGACCCCTTTAGAGATAGGCACGCCAGGGACCCCCTTGAGATAGGCAGCGCCAGGGACCCCCTTTAAGAGATAAACAGTCAGACCCCCTTTAGTGATTAAGCAGTGCCTGGACCCCTTTAGAGTAGGCATGCCAGGGCCCCCTTTTGGATAGGCATCAGGCCCCCTTAATGATAGCGGGGCCCGGACCCCCTTTAGTGATAGCAAGCCTAGGGACCTCCCTTTTGTGATTGGCAGGCCAGGGACCCCCTTTATGATAAAGGGATGCCAGGGACCCCCTTTTAGTATAGGCAGTGCCAGGGACCCCCTTTAGTGAAGGGTGTCAGGGCCCCCTTTTGATGGCATTAGGTTTATAGGCATGCCAGGGGCCCCCTTTAGTGAATAGCAGTCCAGGGCCCCTTAGTATAGGCGCGCCAGGGACCCTTTAGTGATGGGAGCCCAGGGACCCCCTTTAGGGGATAGGCGCGCCAAGGGACCCCCTTTAGTGATAGGCAGCGCCAGGACCCCCTTTTAGTGATAGGCTCCCCAGGACCCCTTTAGGTTGTGGCAGTCAGGGCCCCCTTTAGTGATAGCAGCGCCAGGGACCCCTTTAGTGATAGGCAGCCCAGGGACCCCCCTTTTGGATAGGCAGCGCCAGGACCCCCTTTAAGTGATAGGCAGTTCAGGGCCCCTTTAGTGATAGGCAGTGCCAGGGCCCCTTTAAGTGATAGGGAGTCAGGGCCCCCTTTAGTGTAGGCAGCGCCAGGGACCCCCTTTAGTGATAGGCAGCGCCAAGGGACCCCCTTTATTGATAGGGAGCCCAGGACCCCCTTTAGTGAATAGCAGGCCCCCCAGGACCCCCTTTAGTGATAGGCAGCGCCAGGACCCCCCTTTTGTGATAGGCCGGCCCCAGGGCCCCCTTTAGTGAATAGCAATCAGGCCCCTTTAGTGATTAGGCAGTCAGGACCCCTTTAGTTGATAGGGAGTCAGGAAAACCCCCTTTAGTGAAGGCATCAGGGGCCCCCTTTAGTGATAGGCAGTCAGGGCCCTTTAGTGATAGCAGCGCCGGACCCCTTTAGTTGGGTAGGCAGCGCCAGGGACCCCCTTTAGTGATAGGCGACGCAAAGGGACCCCTTTAGTGATAGGCAGTCAGGGCCCCCTTTAGTGATATGGGAGCGCGAGGGGCCCCTTTTGATAGGCAGTCAGGGCCCCTTTAGAGATGGGCAGCAGTGCCCGCTAGTAATTAAAAAAACAAATCAGTCACTTACCCCGAGCCTCCGGTCCTGCCGCTCCCGTGCTCCCGTCGGCTCCTGCGCACTGCATAAGGCGGCGCGGTTGATGTGCCCTCCCCGCGCCGCCTACGTCAGCAGTAAGGGGTCGGCGCCTGGCAGGCTGAAGGCCTAATGCATTCAGCCTGCCGGGGAGATCAGCGGAGCACAGCGCTAGTGGCGCTGCGCTCTCCTGACACCGCGCAGCCCCGGGAGTCGGGGACATTAGTCCCCACTCCCGGGCCGTCTCTGGGCGCTCGGGACGCAGGGCCCGGGCGTGCAGAGAACCGGATGCGCGGTCTGGGCCCCGGGGCCGCACGGCACTGCCTCCGGGCCCCCGCAACTCGGGGCCCACATGTGGGCCAGGCGGAGCCTGGTTCGGCGCCGCGCCGCCGGCCCCGCTCTGCCGTGAGGAATAAGGGGGCCCGCTTGCCGCGGGCCCCCTTATTCCACCGGGCCCCATACGGGAGTACCGGTTGTACCCCCTGTATGGCGGCCCTGCCTCCAGCTGTTGGGAAACTACAACTCCCATCATGCCCACTGTTATAAATTATATAAATGCATGATGGGAGTTGTAGTTTCCCAACAGCTGGATGGCCGCAGTTTGCAGACCCCTGCTCTAGACTTTCACAAATACTCACTGGAGGAGGCTTATCAGATCTAGAGAAGGCACAACGCAAGAGTGCAATGTGCCACCTTCCGATATCATGGTCAGACATAGACTCTGATAAATCTGTCACCATACTCACCACCCACAAGGATGGAGAACAGACAACCCCCCACCCATTGCCCCAAAGATCCTTGAAAAAGCCATAAGTTATGCTGTTCATACTGCACTAAAAAAATATGTAAATTTTTGCTGGGTTTTCCCGAAATTACGTTTGGGTTTAGAGGTCCTCTCTCCCATCTCCATTTTTTCATTTCTCTCCTTTTCATTCTCTGCTTATTTCCTCCTTCCCACTCTTTTTTTCTCCCTCTAAAATTTGAAGATGCAGAATTACTTGTGTCAAATTTGAGGTCTGAGAATATTTGGGTAACTTTTAGTACCTTTAAGATTTTTCTTTATATCCTTTAAAGTCAATTATCTCATTAGAGAATATCACAACCTGTATGAAAGAGTAAAGTCAGCAACTCAAAAATGATGTTACATTGGTTTCTACTAATTTTGTACATAGTTTTTCTATCCTCTTGTATCCCCACGACAACACCAGTTTTTTGGTCTATTTTGCGTCAAAACCACGTTTGACGCCATATTCTTGATGTAAATGACTGTCGTACACCAAAACTAGGCGCATTATATGCCGGGTACGGCACTTTGTAATGCGCCTAAATATGGTGCGCTGTGCACTTCCCATCGCGCAATGCGCCTATTGAAGCTCATTACATTATGTTATGCACCTCTGTCGAGCAATGCGCCTTGATAGGCGCAGTATATACACTACCAATGATAAGCTATGCACCGCGAGTTTCGCAATGCGCCTTTTTTGCCGCGATTAACCTTTTTAGGCGCAATGCACCATTTTAGCCACATTAAATGTACTATGCAAGGTATACCTGACACCAGTTTTTTGAAAGAATCGGACTTTCTGGCGCACTTTACACGGATTTAATGCGCCACTTTTCTGACATTTCGCCCTTTGTTTTTGGGCCAGGAACATGTAAATAACTCTCTTTTGGGTATTAACCCTTTGAGGATCGCCATGGATGCTCGGCAGTAATCAACAGACACGCTCCTGCAGTTGTCGTCAGGAGTGGAGGTAACTCCGCACCTTGCATACCCTCCGTACCCTTAGCTGCCACGATCAATAGTGATCGCGGTAGCTAAGGAATTTGACAGAGGGAGCGAGCTTGGGACCTCTGCAAGGCGATCACAGTTCTGGTGGTTGTCATTAAGACCGAGGAACAAAAGTTTTTGGTTGTCTATGACAAAGTCCTGTAAGGATCTGCCTGGAGGCTAAGCTGGACAGGATGAATGACAGTTGGGATAATAATAAAATGGAGACTCCGGCTGCTACACAATAGTTAAATGAAGTCTCCAGAGTATCAGTGTTATGGGATTTTCTTATTTAATTCTGTACAGTGCTCAGTATGCCTAAAAATATATAGAAATGCACAAAAATAGTGCAGACAACCAGAGCTTAAAAGATCCAGATTTTTAATTTGGATGCTCAGAAAAGAAGTGTGCAAATAAACGTCATAAAACCAATAAAAACATCGGTTCGCCTGTGGAACGTCCAACCCTGGGTTTTGCCTCTCAGCTTCTTCCGCGGCAGGCCGGGTTGTGTGACAAACCAGATAATACATGATTGCTTACAATGCATAACTATTATTTATATCTATCTACACTACTGTTCAAAAGTTTGGGGTCACTTAGAAATGTCCTTATTTTTTAAAGAAAAGAAGAGTTTTTTCCAATGAAGCTAACATTAAATGAATCAGAAATCCACTCTATACATTGTTAATGTGGTAAATGACTATTATAGCTGCAAACATCTGGTTGTTAATGCAATATCTACTTAGGTGTAGAGAGGCCCATTTCCAACAACCATCACTGCAGTGTTCTAATGGTACATTGTGTTTGCTGTGTAAGAAAGCTATTGGATATTTTGAAAACCCTTGTGCACGTATGTTAGCACAACTGAAGACAGTTTTGCTGATTAGAGAAGCTATAAAACTGACCTTCCATTGAGCTAGTTGAGAATCTGGAGCCTAACATTTGTTGGTTCGATTAAACTCGCAAAATGGCCAGAAAAAGAGAACTTTCGTGTGAAACTCGACAGTCTATTCTTGTGCTGAGAGATGAAGGCTATTCAATGCGAGAAATTGCCCAGAAACTGAAGATTTCCTACAACGGTGTGTACTGCTGCCTTCAGAGAAGAGCACAAACAGGCTCTAACCAGAGTAGAAGGAGAAATGGGAGGCCTCGCTGCACAACTGAGCGACAAGACAAGTACATTAGAGTCTCTAGTTTGAGAAATCGACGCCTCACAGGTCTTCAACTGGCAGCTTCATTAAATAGTACCCGCAAAACGCCAATGTCAACGTCTACAGTGAAGAGGCGACTACGGGATGCTGGCCTTCAGGGCAGAGTGGCAAAGAGAAAGCCACATCTGAGACTGGCTAATAAAAGGAAAAGATTAATATGGGCTAAAGTACACAGACAATGGACAGAGGAAGATTGGAAAAAAGTGTTATGGACAGACGAATCGAAGTTTGAGGTATTTGGATCACACCGAAGAACATTTGTGAGACACAGAACAACTGAAAAGATGCTGGAAGATGCCTGACGCCATCTATCAAGCATGGTGGAGGTCATGTGATGGTCTGGGGTTGCTTTGGTGCTGGTAAAGTGGGAGATTTTTACAAGGTAAAAGGGATTTTGAATAAGGAAGGCTATCACTGCTTTGTGCAACGCCATGCCATACCCTGTGGGGGGCGCTGGATTGGAGCCAATTTCATCCTGCAACAGGACAATGACTCAAAGCAACCTCCAAATCATGCAAGAACTATTTAGGGAAGAAGCAGGCAGCTGGTATTCTATCTGTAATGGAGTGGCCAGCGCAGTCACCAGATCTCAACCCCATTGAGCTGTTGTAGGAGCAGCTTGATGTATGGTATGCAGAAAGTGTCCATCAAGCCAATCCAACTTGTGGGAGGGGCTTCTGGAAGCATGGGGTGAAATATCTCCAGATTACCTCAGCAAATTAACAGCTAGAATGCCAAAGGTCTGCAATGCTGTAAGAGCTGCAAAGGGAGCATTCTTTGACGAAAGCGAAGTTTGAAGAAGAAAATTATTATTTCAAATAAAAATCATTATTTCTAACCCTGGCAATGTCTGGACGAGATTTCTATTCATTTTACAAGTCATTTGATAAATAAAAAAAATGAGTTTTCAGGGAAAACACAAAATTGTCTGGGTGAACGGTAGTGTATAAGTGTCACTAAATAGGTAAAACAATATTAAAATAATTCATAAAATGGATTACAAAGCTGTGAGGAAAAGATGAATGATTAAAATATATAATGTCTCATGTTATTTCTTTAATATATATATTATATAATATACACTCACCGGCCACTTTATTAGGTACACCATGCTAGTAACGGGTTGGACCCCCTTTTGCCTTCAGAACTGCCTCAATTCTTCGTGGCATAGATTCAACAAGGTGCTGGAAGCATTCCTCATGTTCAAGAAACCAGTCTGAGATGATTCCAGCTTTATGACATGGCGCATTATCCTGCTGAAAGTAGCCATCAGATGTTGGGTACATTGTGGTCATAAAGGGATGGACATGGTCAGCAACAATACTCAGGTAGGCTGTGGCGTTGCAACGATGTTCAATTGGTACCAAGGGGCCCAAAGAGTGCCAAGAAAATATTCCCCACACCATGACACCACCACCACCAGCCTGAACCGTTGATACAAGGCAGGATGGATCCATGCTTTCATGTTGTTGACGCCAAATTCTGACCCTACCATCCGAATGTCGCAGCAGAAATCGAGACTCATCAGACCAGGCAACGTTTTTCCAATCTTCTACTGTCCAATTTCGATGAGCTTGGGCAAATTGGAGCCTCAGTTTCCTGTTCTTAGCTGAAAGGAGTGGCACCCGGTGTGGTCTTCTGCTGCTGTAGCCCATCTGCCTCAAAGTTCGCCGTACTGTGCGTTCAGAGATGCTCTTCTGCCTACCTTGGTTGTAACGGGTGGCTATTTGAGTCACTGTTGCCTTTCTATCAGCTCAAACCAGTCTGCCCATTCTCCTTTGACCTCTGGCATCAATAAGGCATTTCCGCCCACAGGACTGCCGCTCACTGGATGTTTTTTCTTTTTCGGACCATTCTCTGTAAACCCTAGAGATGGTTGTGCGTGAAAATCCCAGGAGATCAGCAGTTTCTGAAATACTCAGACCAGCCCTTCTGGCACCAACAACCATGCCACGTTCAAAGGCACTCAAATCACCTTTCTTCCCCATACTGATGCTCGGTTTGAACTGCAGGAGATTGTCTTGACCATGTCTACATGCCTAAATGCACTGAGTTGCCGCCATGTGATTGGCTGATTAGAAATTAAGTGTTAACGAGCAGTTGGACAGGTGTACCTAATAAAGTGGCCGGTGAGTGTAAGTCTTTACAGAGTTTAAATAAAAGCGCCTATTGAACTTGAACTTATTTAGTCTTGAGAAAAGACGGCTTCGGGGGGACATGATTAATTACATAAATATATAAATGGTCCCTACAAAAAGTATGGGGAAAAATTATTTCAAGTGAAGCCCCCTCAAAAGACAAGGGGACATTCCCTTCGACTAGAGAAAAAAGGATTCAATCTCCAGAGGAGAAGAGCGTTCTTCACTGTAAGAACTGTGAATCAGTGGAATAGCCGCCTGAGGAGCTGGTCACAGCAGGAACTGTAGAGAGTTTCAAGAAAGGCTTAGATACTTACCTGGAACTAAAGAATATTAATGCGTACGTAGCCATGTAAAATTCTGGATCTGGCTGGTGGAGGCTCGGGGGTCAGAGATACAGTCTCTGCTGGAGCAGATTGGTTCTTGCCTTGTGGGTTTCAAGGTAATTAACCAGTGGTGAGGCTGGGCATAATGTTTTTGTCTCTCTCCCATCACCCACATTTTCCCCAGCCTTGGTTGAACTTGATGGACACGTGTCTTCTTTCAACCGTACTAACTATGTAACTATGTATGCATAAACTAATACCATATAGGTTTATTAGTTCAGAAAAAATGGTATTAGTTTTTTGGGACTTTGTTCATCCTGCTTTCCCCAAAAAAAGAAAAGCGATCAAAGTGTCATATGAAAATGATGCCAATGAAAACATCAGCTCATCCCGGAAAAAAACAAGCCCTTAATCGGCTTCATAAACAGAAAAAGAAAAAAGTTATAGCTGCCAGACTATGACAATATAAAAACACAATTTGTTACAGACGCATTTCTATTATCGTATATACTCGAGTATAAGCCGAGGCACCTACTTTTGCCACAAAAAACTGGGAAGACTTATTGACTTGAGTTTAAGCCTAAGGTGGAAAATGTAGCGGCTACTGATAAATTTTAAAAAATAAAATGTCCCCCATAGGCAGGTATAGGCAGTTTAATGTCCCCCATAGGCAGGAATAGGCAAGTATATGTCCCCTATAGGCAGGTATAGGCAATTATAGGCAGGTATATGTCCCCTCAAAGGCAGGTTGTAGGGTATTTTAGGCAGGTTATAGGCAGGTTTTTTGTCCCCTCATAGCCAGGTTATAGGCAGGTTTTTTGTCCCCTCATAGGCAGTTTTATGTCCCTATAGGCAGATATAGGCAGGTTTATGTCCCTATAGGCAGGTATATGTCTTTATAGGCAGGTATAGGCAGAGCTGTTTTAAAAAAACAAAATACAAGCACTTACCTCACTCCTTCGCTGCTCCGTCTTCTGCCACAGGGGACATGATGTCATCAGGCCGCTCAGGCAGCGTTATGACATCACGCGCTGCCTGTGCTGGAGACTCCAGACAGCCGCATGTCTGCTCGTGGCCTTCCGGAGTTCTATTGCAGAGCAGGGAGCGCTAGCTCTCTGCTCCGCAATAGAGTCTTCGGCTGTATGTGCCCCCAGGAGTCGCATACAGCCGAAGCGATCCCCGCCACTGCCCGGGCCACAGCAATGCCTGGAGACCGACGGGACACGGAGAGTGATCTGTATGCACTCCCAGGAGTAGCATACAGCTGCACAGATCGCTGACAGCGCACGGGCCACAGCAGTGCCGGGACGCTGTCAGCTAACTCGGTCTTCAGCTGTATGTGACTCCCAGAGGAGTCGCGTACAGGTGAAGTGTCCCTGCCGGTGCTCGGGCCATCGCAGCGCCTGAGCACCAACAGTGACTCGAGTATAAGGCGAGGACGGCTTTTTCAGCGCATTTTTTGGGCTGAAAAACTTGGCTTATACTCGAGTATATACGCTATGTAAGAGTAGTAAGATATAGAAAACTATATAAGATTTATATTGCTGTAATTGTACCATCTGCATAGTAAAGCTATTATGTTATTTATGCCACATGGCGAACAATGTAACAATGAAACCCAAAAAGCAATGGAGGAACTCAAATTGCCTTTAAATTGCCAAAATTGTGCAGGAGTTGGAAAGATGACGACATTGACCCCTCTCCCTTTTGGAAAGCACGATTTTGATGAAGAAGGTTAGCTGTGCAGGATTACTCAACCCTCTTCAGACTATACAGATTTTACTTAAACAGGTTGATAACAATAAAATTTATTTGGCCTTTGGGGGGCGTGGCCGGGCTCTGACCAAGATGGCAAGATTTTCGATCTGATAAGGTCTCAGTGCCCACGGGATTTGAACGCTTATGCAAGCTGAACATCACAACAAAAGGCCTGATATCAGACATTTATAATTTGCTATTGCACCCAGATCCACAGGCCTCGGTTAAACATAGCTATATGGCTTCCTGGGAAAATGTCATAGGTACACACATTCCCCTGGATACGTGGAGACTTAGGGTATGTTCACAAGGTTTATTTTGCAGGCGTAATTGCGGGCGTATTTCATAGCGTATTGCGCTTAATACGCAGCGAGATGTGCATCGTACTTACGGTAATCCATAGCTCTCATAGAGAACTATGGATTACGCCTCATCCCCCCGCGCGTACAATACGATCATATTGTACGACGGGGAGATCAGTGACATGTCAATTATTCGTGGCGATTACGCGCCGCCAGTAATGCATGTCAATGGGGCCGGCGGGCTGCCCCCCCCCCTGTGCTTTGGGAATATGCGCTAATGAGCGTGACTCCCAAAACACCCGACGTATTGTACGTGACGCAATTACGCCAAGTGAACATACCCTTATATGGAGAAATGCAATCAAAACATCGCAGTGCAATATTTATAAAGAGAATATTTATAAGATTATGACACTTTAGTATCAAACCCCCGCGATGCTGCACAAACCTAATTTGACTTTATCAGACACATACTGAAGATGCAGGGCATCGCAGGGACATGCATACCATATTTTCTGGACATGTCCAGTAATACAGCTTTTTTGGAGGCAGGTGCGAGAGTTGATCCATGATGTTACAGGAGTTAAAGGGGTTGTCTCACTACAAGGATTGCTGCTTTTTATGTTAAAGATCTTGCAAAAAAGTCACTTTGCAATATGTGTCCATTACCAGTGTCCTACCTATTCTGAGATATCCGTCTTGCATGGGCTGCATCATCTCCTCAGGTCCCTATAGCTACAGACCTGTTCAATTTCTCATGATAGGCTGCCAGCACTGGTTGCTATAGATACAGACCTGGCTTCTACTGCAGCCTAGTGGAAGCCAGTAAACACGCCCCTGAATTCAAAGTGAAACCAAGAAAACAGGACTGAGGTGAGATGAATCAATGTAGTGAGACAACCCCTTTAAACCTTTGATTGCTGCGTTTCGTGACCGCAGTATAATCAAAGGGTTTCCTCCGCTCTGTCGGGTGATGAGGACACCTGGTGACTGGACAGAGCCCAGGGACCTAGAGTAGCCCCAGGGCTGTCTGTTTAAGAAGCCAGCAATCAGGGCAGAATGTGTGCTGCCCTGATCTCTGCTTGTGTCAAACTGACGCAGATTATAATGTATTTGCATACATGAATATGCTAATACATTACTAAGTGTAAAGAAAACAATAAAAAAACTGTAGAAAAAAATATTTAATAAAAAATAATTGTGCATAAATTACACACAAAGGACTTTACACATATTAGGTATACAGACAACCGTAATAATCTGTAAAATTAATCCAACTGTAAGGGACCGGTCAGGGACGAACAGAGTGAGGCCCTGACGCTGGTCCCAACCACTGTCCCTGCCTTTTGGGGTGCCCGACTTCTTAATAGGTCGGCCCCAACCAGAAGACTGAGAACTGCGCTGAACTACGTGGAACACAAAACGAAGACAGACAAACAGGAACACAATAAGGGAGAGTCAGGCAAGCCAAGTCAGTAACTATCAGGAGACGCAGTACAAAGTCAGGATGCTAAAGAGTAGTCAATAACAAAGCTAAGTCCAATAACAAAAGAGGCTCAGAAGAAGAGAGGTGCGCTAACAAGCAGGAACAAAACCTATAGCAGGAAAGAGGAAGAGGTACCAAAGCCCTTATATACCTGCCAGAAGACAAAATGATGAAGGTAATGGGTGGAAGTAACAGAAGACCTCTGATAGGATCAAAGGACTGTCAATCAACAGAAACCAACAAGGAGCAAAATTAACCCGTGTAGTGCTGGAAGATTCTTGGCCACAGGCGTTGGCCAGGAATCAATTAAGAATGCAGGGAGGAAAACCTGGTTCACACTAGTAAATACAAATGCAAGGCATTATGTCAGAAACCATGGTTTTCGACGCAAGGGCCGTGGACGGCGACAAGAGCTCAAAGCTGGGGGTCTGTCGGGCATTATCATGACACAAACATGTTATTAAGTGTGAAATGTGAATGGTGTAGAAAAAAAAATTGGAAAAAGTTCTGCAATAATTTATAAGTGAACTTAAACTATTCCCCAAAAAAAGCACAACTTCTCCCGCATAAATTAAGGCCTCGTACAACTGCGTAGTTGAAAAAAATGTAAAAAATTACGACTGGTGACACGGAAAAAAAAAATGTGCTTGTCATTAAGTACTTTTCAGGCGTTCGGTTTAAGAGGTTAAACAATGGAGGATGGTTAGGAAACTGTCCATATTATCTCTGTCAGAACCTGCATCCTCTTTCCAGAGAGCACAGAGAACATGTTCTTTACAGAATGGAAGGATAAAAAAAATTTGTTCTATACAAGATTTAATTTTGGGACTAAAGATCAGATTTCTGACCCGGCCAAGATGAAGATGGGTGAGGACCACTCAATATTACGTTATTAACTCCTTAACGACCACCCGGCGTCGTTTGATAGCGGGCATTTCAGGTTGTTCATCTGCAGCAACGTCTTTTGGCGCCGGAGCAGCACTAAGATTGGGGCTGTACTACACAGCCCTGATCCCAGCGCAGCTTCTGTGAGCACCTCGGTGTTTAGCCCTTTGATTGCAACGCATCGTTACCGCAGCACAATCAAAGGGCTTCCCTGCTCTGTCTGGTGATCGGAACACCCAGTGACCCGACAGAGCCCGGGGAACGGCTGCACAGTCCGCCCTGAGGACCCACAGTAGCCCTAGGGTTGTCTGTGTAAGAAGCCAGTGATCAGGCCAGACTGTATGCTGTCCTGATCACTGCCTGTGTCAGGCTGACACAGGTTATTAGCATATATGAATATGCTAATACATTACCAAGTGTAAAAAAAAAAAAAAAGTAACAGTTCTCCCTTCATGGGATTTTTTTTTTTAAAGTAAAAAACACAAGCGTAAAAATAATTAAATAATAAAATAAAAAATATTTAATAAAAAATAAATGTGCATATATTACACACAAAAAAACCTACACATATTAGATATCCACACGACCATAATAACCCATAGAATTAATCTAGCAAGTTATTAAGTGTGAAATGTGAATGGTATAAAAAAAAGTTACAAAAAAAAAAAAAAATTGGAAAAAAATTCTGCAATTATTTATAAGTGAACTTAAACTATTCCCCCATAAAGTACACCTTATCTCAAATAAAACGAGGCCTCATACAACTGCGTCATTGAAAAAATAAAAATGTTACAACTGTTGAAACGCAAGGAGGCAAAAACTAAAAAAATGTTCTGATCATTAACTACTTTTCAGGCGTTCGGCTTAAGGGGTTAAAGCCCAGATCTGAGACCCAGCAAGGGCTGAGACTCCAGGCCAATGTGATGAGCAGCAGGGACAGGAAGACAGTCTCGCCCCCAGCAGAAAGGACTATTAGACTATGGGAGAGATCTCACGGTGCAGCTGCTGCCTCTACCCCCTGTACATTTATGGCACAGCAGTGTCAGGGAGGTGGGGGCGGCTCACACACTGGGCTCCATACCCGCAGAGTGCTGGATTTAAGGTGCAGCTGTCACTGGGGGCCAGCTAAGAGTACACACCAAAGGAGGAAGGGGGAGCTGCCGGGAACTAATGTAAAAAGTGACACAGACGCCTCAGCTGCCAAGTGTCATGTACTATACTGGGGTGGTAGGGGGCAGTAGGGATTTTGGGCCAAGTAACCACTGCTTCCTCTACCCCCCAAAACTACACACCTACCTCCACCTACAGGACCGGAGTCATGTGACTGCTGTGTGCTGCCAGGACCTGTGATGATGTCACATGGAGGGAGGAGTCAGGCAGTCACATGATTAGGATGTGCGCTGCAGAGCTGTGTCTGTGTGTGTGTAACGTGCCTGTAGCTGAGCCGTGTGTGTGTAATGTGCCTGTAGCTGAGCCGTGTGTGTGTAATGTGCCTGTAGCTGAGCCGTGTGTGTGTAATGTGCCTGTAGCTGAGCGGTGTGTGTGTAATGTGCCTGTAGCTGAGCCGTGTGTGTGTAATGTGCGTGTAGCTGAGCCGTGTGTGTGTAATGTGCGTGTAGCTGAACCGTGTGTGTAACGTGCGTGTAGCTGAGCCATGTGTGCGTAACGTGCCTGTAGCTGAGCCGTGTGTGTGAAACGTGCCTGTAGCTGAGCCGTGTGTGTGTAACGTGCCTGTAGCTGAGCCGTGTGTGTGAAATGTGACTGTAGCTGAGCCGTGTGTGTGTAATGTGCCTGTAGTGAGCCGTTGTTTTGTAAGTGCCTGTAGTGAGCCGTGTTTTTGTAACGTGCCTGTAGCTGAGCCGTGTGTGTGTAACGTCGTGTAGCTGGCGGGGTTGTGTAACGTCCCTGTAGCTGAGCGGGGTGTGTAACGTGCCTGTAGCTGAGCCGTGTGTGTGTAACGTGCCTGTAGCTGAGCCGTGTGTGCGTAACGTGCCTGTAGCTGAGCCGTGTGTGCGTAATGTGCATGTAGCTGAGCCGCGTTTTGGGGTTTTAACGGCCTGTAGCTGAGCCGTGTGTGTGTAACGTGCCTGTTAGCTGAGCCGTGTGTCTGTAACGTGCCTGTAGCTGCGCCGTGCGTGGTTACCGTGCCTGTAGCTGAGCCGTGCGTGTGTAACGTGCCTGTAGCTGAGCCGTGCGTGTGTAACGTGCCTGTAGCTGAGCCGTGCGTGTGTAACGTGCCTGTAGCTGAGCCGTGCGTGTGTAACGTGCCTGTAGCTGAGCCGTGTGTGTAACGTGCCTGTAGCTGAGCCGTGTGTGTGTAATGTGTGTGTAGCTGAGCTGTGTGTGTAATGTGCCTGTAGCTGAGCCGTGTGTGTGTAATGTGTGTAGCTGAGCTGTGTGTGTGTAATGTGTGTGTAGCTGAGCTGTGTGTGTAACGTGCCTGTAGCTGAGCCGTGTGTGTGTAACGTGCCTGTAGCTGAGCCGTGTGTGTGTAACGTGCCTGTAGCTGAGCCATGTGTGTGTAACGTGCGTGTAGCTGAGCCGTGTGTGTGTAAGGGGCCTGTAGCTGAGCCGGGTGTGTCACGTGCCTGTAGCTGAGCAGGGTGTGTGTAACGTGTGGTAGCTGAGCTGTGTGTGTGTAATGTGCGTGTAGCTGAGCCGTGTGTGTGTAACGTGCCTGTAGCTGAGCCGTGTGTGTGTAAAGTGCCTGTAGCTGAGCCGTGTGTGTAACGTGCCTGTAGCTGAGCCGTGTGTGTAATGTGCCTGTAGCTGAGCCGTGTGTGTAACGTGCCTGTAGCTGAGCCGTGTGTGTAACGTGCCTGTAGCTGAGCCGTGTGTGTGTAACGTGCCTGTAGCTGAGCCGTGTGTGTGTAACGTGCCTGTAGCTGAGCCGTGTGTGTGTAACGTGCCTGTAGCTGAGCCGTGTGTGTGTAATGTGCCTGTAGCTGAGCCGTGTGGTGTAATGTGTGTGTAGTTGAGCTGTGTGTGTATTGTGTGTGTAGCTGAAACGTGTGTGTGTAATGTGCCTGTAGCTGAGCCGTGTGTGTGTAACGTGCCTGTAGCTGAGCCGTGTGTGTGTAATGTGCCTGTAGCTGAGCCGTGTGTGCGTAAACGTGCCTGTAGCGGGAGCCGTGTGTGCGTAACGTGCCTGTAGCGGAGCCGTGTGTAACGTGAGTGTAGCTGAGCCGTGTGTCTGTAACGTGCCTGTAGCTGAGCCGCGTGTGAGTAACGTGCCTGTAGCTGAGCCGCGTGTGTGTAACGTGCCTGTAGCTGAGCCGCGTGTGTGTAACGTGCCTGTAGCTGAGCCGTGTGTGTGTAACGTGCCTGTAGCTGAGCCGTGTGTGCGTAACGTGCCTGTAGCTGAGCCGTGTGTGCGTAACGTGCATGTAGCTGAGCCGCGTGTGTGTAACGTGCCTGTAGCTGAGCGGTTGTGTAACGTGCCTGTAGCGGGAGGGGGTGTGGGTGTAACGTGCCTGTAGCTGAGCCGTGTGTGTGTGTAACAAGCCTGTAGCTGAGCCGTGTGTGTGTAATGTCCCTGTAGCTGAGCCGTGTGTGTGTAATGGGCCTGTTAGCTGGGGCCGTGTGTGTGTAACGTGCGTGTAGCTGAGCCGTGTGTTGTGTAATTTTGCGTTTTAGCTGAGCCGTGTTTTGTGAAAACGTCCCTGTAGCTGAGCCGTGTGTGTGTGTAACGTGCTGTAGCTGGGCCGTGTGTGTGTAACGTGCGTGTAGCTGAGCCGTGTGTGTGTAACGTGCCTGTAGCTGAGCCGTGTGTGTGTAACGTGCCTGTAGCTGAGCCGTGTGTGTGTAACGTGCCTGTGGCTGAGCCGTGTGTGTAATGTGCCGCTAGATGAGGTGTGTGTGTGTAACTTGCCTGTGGCTGAGCCGTGTGTGTAACGTGCCTGTAGCTGAGCCGTGCGTGTGTAACGTGCCTGTAGCTGAGCCGTGTGTGCGGAACGTGCCTGTAGCTGAGCCGTGTGTGTGTAATGTGTGTGTAGCTGAGCTGTGTGTGTAATGTGCCTGTAGCTGAGCCGTGTGTGTGTAATGTGTGTAGCTGAGCTGTGTGTGTGTAGCTGAGTGCCTTAGCTAAAGCCGGGGTGTGTAACGGGGCCTGTAGCTGACCCGGTGGTGTGTAACGTGCCTGTAGCTGAGCCGTGTGTGTGTAACGTGCCTTTGGCTGGGCCGTGTGTGTGTAACGTGCCTGTAGCTGAGCTGTGTGTGTAATGTGCCTGTAGCTGAGCCATGGTGTGAAATGTGCGTGTAGTGAGCCGTGTGTGTGTAATGTGCCTGTAGCTGAGCCGTGTGGTGTAATGTGTGTTTTAGTTGAGCGGGTTGTGTGTTTTGTGTGTGTAGCTAAAAACGTGTGTGTGTAAGTGCCTGTATCTGACCCGTGTGTGTGTAACGTGCCTGTGCTGAGGGGGGGTGTGTGTAAGTGCTGTAAGCTGGCGGGGTGTTTTGCGTAAACGTGCCTGTAGCTGAGCCGTGTGTGCGTAACGTGCCTGTAGCTGAGCAGTGGGTGCGTAACGTGCATGTAGCTGACCCGTGTGTCGTAAGTGCTGTAGCTGAAAAAAGCCGCGTGTGTGTAACGTGCCTGTAGCTGAGTGTGTGTGTGTACGTGCCTGTAGCTGAGCCGTGTGTGTGTAATGTGCCTGTAGCTGACCCCGCGTGTGTTGTAACGTGCCTGTAGCTGAGCCGCGTGTGTGTAAGTGCCTGTAGCTGAGCCGGTGTGTTGTAACGTGCCTGTAGCTGAGCCGTGTGTTTTGTAATGTGCTGTAGCTGACCCGCGTGTGTGTAACGTGCCTGTAGCTGAGCCGCGTGTGTGTAACGTGCCTGTAGCTGAGCCGCGTGTGTGTAACGTGCCTGTAGCTGAGCCGTGTGTGCGTAACGTGCCTGTAGCTGAGCCGTGTGTGCGTAACGTGCCTGTAGCTGAGCCGTGTGTCTGTAACGTGCCTGTAGCTGAGCCGTGTGTGTGTAACGTGCCTGTAGCTGAGCCGCGTGTGTGTAACTGCCTGTAGCTGAGCCGTGTGTGTGTAACGTGCCTGTAGCTGGAGTCGTGTGTGTGGAATTTGCCTGTAGCTGAGCCGTGTTTGTGTAATGGTGCCTGTAGCTGAGCCGTGTGTGTGACAAGACACTGTAGCTGAGCCGTGTGTGTGTAACGTGCGTGTAGCTGAGCCGTGTGTGTGTAATGTGCGTGTAGTAGCGGTGGGTGTGTGTGTAACGTGCCTGTAGCTGAGACGTGTGTGTGTGTAACGTGCCTGTAGCTGAGCCGTGTGTGTGTAACGTGCGTGTAGCTGAGCCGTGTGTGTGTGTAACGTGCCTGTAGCTGAGCGTGTGGGTGTGTAACTGCCTGTAGCTGAGCCGTGTGTGTGTAACGTGCCTGTAGCTGAGCCGTGTGTGTGTAACGTGCCTGTGGCTGAGCCGTGTGTGTAATGTGCCGCTAGATGAGGTGTGTGTGTGTAACGTGCCTGTAGCTGAGCCGTGCGTGTGTAACGTGCCTGTAGCTGAGCCGTGTGTGCGGAACGTGCCTGTAGCTGAGCTGTGTAGTGTCATGGAAAAAGATGTGAAGCAGCTGGTCCAAACTAAAAAGAATTATCATTATTAATTCTTGCAAAATTACAACAAAGCGACATACAAGGATTTCAGTAACCACTCTTCTTATATTGTAACATTGTCCCCATCATGACAGGGTTTATCCAATAGTGAAGTTCACATTATGAGCTGAGTAAGTCCAAACAGTTTCCTTTTCAATTATCTTGTCCATATGGGTCGGTGCCGTCACGTAGCAACTGATGAGATGGGTGCAAATTGTAGAACAGTCTCTTTTTGCAAGCAGAGCTGAAAATATTTCAAGTTCACAGCATCATATATTTTTCATCTCTCTCTAAGCATCATGTTAATAACTTGAGTTGAGCAAACCCTAAAAAGTTAGAGTAGAACCTCGAATTTTGATAAGTTTGGTTCGAAGTTCGAGTGGAACCGAACTTCGAACCCCATGGGAGAAGATGTTCTGGTTAATTTTTATACCTATACAGGTCAGGAGACGCTGGAATTCCCATCCATAACAGTAAAATGGATACGTGGAACAATTTAGTGAAGACAATTTGGCTTCAATGGGTAACTGAAAAGATGAGGTCTGCGTAGCTATAGGAGGTGCAGCAGTAGCAGCTGCTACGGGGCCACTTTGACACCTAAGAAGACACCATTATTTGAAATTGCACATGGTAACTGGCAGGAACCACCTAACATTTTTTGCACCAGGGCCCAAGAACATGTCATATATGTGGCGGCAGTAATAACATACATTCGTGGAACTTGGAGGTTCATCTGGCAGGGCCGTAGTTATAGTGGGTGCGGTGGTAGCCAGGGCTGCCGTCAGTCATCTATTAACCATTTCATGGCCACAAGCAGCTAAATCAAATAGGGCCCTCACCTATTACTAGTTCCTATTCTTGATTACGGCCCCTGACAGGAGTACTGCCTTATTGGTACTAGTGCCATTTTAGATATCGGTGTCTTATGTGTCAAAGGGGCTTTTGGAATACCTCAGGATATAGGGCCCCGTATCGGTTGCTACCGCCAGGGGTGCCAACAGGGCAGTACTCCTGTCACGGGCCCTAATCGAAAAAGGGCCCACAAATCTGTTAAAAAAATAGTAAGTATTAATGGGTGGGGGCCCCATTTGATTTGGCCTGAAACGGTTAATAGATGATTACTGCAGATGACAGATGTTAATAGATGACTGATGGAATGTGTATTTCACATTGTCAAGTAGACATGCTATAGCTTACTAGTCGGTGACATCAGCAACTGGGGCAACAAAATCTTCAGAGATTCACACTTGATTCATTTTGATAAATGTCAAACGATCCACATTCTCAGGGGAAGGATGGATACGTTTGTCAGTTATCACCCCGCCAGCTGTGCTGAATGTGCGTTCCAAGATAACGCTGGCTGCTGGGCAGGCTAAAATTTGTATGGCGTGCCGAGCAAGCTCAAGCCATTCATCCAATTTGGACACCCAGAATTTGAATGGGTCCAGATGAAGTCCAAATACATCGGTGTTGAGCCGCCGTCAGTCATGGATCATGCTTTGAAGACTGTCTCGGTCTGTCCGAATGCTGCCCTTCCTTGCAGGCGTTGGTGAGGTGGTCAAAACCTAGTTAAAAATGTTAACCAGTGTGCTTCTGCCACACTGCCTGCTGCGGCTACTTGCCATTCTACTGCTGTCACGCTGCTGATGTTGTTCTATCGTGACATTAGAATGTGAAGAAGACATAACAGATGTCTCCAGTTGGTCAATGAGCCCTATCTCGAATTCCTGCATTCTTCTGTTAACTTGTGTGGGTGGAAGAAAAGTGCTCACTTTGTAACTTTGTAACGTGGATCAAGAAGGGTGGCCACCCAGTAATCGCTGTGCATTTTGATTGCCTTGATGTGTGGATCATGTTGCAGGTAATGCAGCATCCAAGCACTCATGTGTGAGATGCTGCCAGGATCTCCCAAGCCTTGGGCTCGAGGGGCACTGACCAGATCTTCCTCCTTCTCCTCCTGAAATCTGTGCCAACCTCTTACCACCGAAGGGTAATCGGTAGTGTCTACCCCTGCCTCATCATCCTCCTCCACTTCTTCATCCTGACCGTCGCCAGAGGCCTGGCTCGCATCATGCCATTTACTCTGTGAGCTGAAATGATGTCCTGCACCCACCCTGGACCTCAAACCATCGCCTAAAGAAGACTGATACAATTGGGAAACAGTCGGGCCTTCTACATCCAACAACAATTAAGGCTCTATGTTTGCCTCATCCTCCTCCATCAGTGCTGGGACCTGCTGCCACAGAGAGCCTAGCGCTTGTTCCAGTATAAGGCCTCGTTCACACGGCTTATTTGGGCACGGATTGGCGCCGTACTCCGCGCCGGATTTGCGCTTCAGTACGGCGCCAATCCGTCCCTGTCATTACGGTAATCCACTGCTCTCATAGAGAACAGTGGAATCCGTCACTCCTCCCCGCTCGGCAAATCCGCCGCGGGGGGAGAAAGTGACATGCACATTATTTACGGTGCGGACGCGCCGTAGATAATGCATTGTCTATGGGCCGGGGCGGGGCGCCCTCGCCGCGGTCCGGCCCCTCCCCGACCCGCCCCTTATTCACGGCGGATTTGTGAGCTCAATACGGCTCACAAATCTGTCGGGAATAAGCCGTGTGAACACGGCCTTAATATGATCACAATGGTCATGCTGACAAAGCCATTGTCCTGACTGACCATTTTGGTTGCGTCTTCAAAACTGTCAAGTATATTGCAGAGATCCTTCACCTGTCTTCACTTTCTGTGGCTCAACACCCCGAGGTCCGCACAACTGCTCGTCAGACCATGCGACATTTCATGCTGCATAATGGCATTACACTGCTGCCACAATCGCTGGAGCATGTGGAGGAGGGAATTCCAGCGTGTTGCCATGTCAACAATAGGACGGTGGACGGGGAGCCCAGATAACACTGCAACGCTGCCAGTCGTGCTGAAGCAGGGTGCGAACACCGGAAGTGTGAGCTAAGACCTCAAGCCTTCCTCAGCAGACAGTTAAGACCCGGGTAGCGCTTGAGAAATTTCTGCATAACCAGGTTCAGGACATGTGCCAGGCAAGGGATGTGCGCAAGTCTATTGATCCTAAGGGCGGCAAGGAGATATCTCCCATTGTCGCACACCACATTGCCTGGCGCCAGGTTCTTAGCACCTAGCCACTGGTCGGTGTGAGTGCGCAGAGCCGTCCACAGCTCTTGACCTGTGTGTTGATGGTCTCCAAGACACATTAATTTGAGAACGGCCTGGTTTCTCTTGGCACGTAATGCTATTAGTCGAGGTTGGGGATCTGGACTCTGTTCCATTCCAGCAGTGTGGAAGAGTGTCCACTGAGCCCAAGACCCATAAACAGACGCACTGTCATCCACCCAACTCACCCAGTGAGCAGTCAGTGAGATGTGACACCCTTGACCTTGCTTACTAGTCCATATGTCTGTAGTGAGATGGGCTTTGGTGGACACAGATGCAGCCAACGCGCTGGAGGTCTTTTCTGCAACATTGTAGGCCAGGGCAGGGACCGCTTTTCTGGCAAAGAAATGCCTGCTCGGCCTCTGATATTGGGGGCATGCCAGGGCCATGACGTGGTGCCATTGGGATGACTGGGGTGAAAGCGTTTCATCTGCTCCCACACCTGGTAAACAGAAGGCTGGCTGGTAGAAAGGCTGCCATACAGTGTGCAGGTCAGACTGGTGGAAGGTGTAGACTGTGTTGCTGGTGGTAGGAATCGGCCGACATTGTCTGGGACTGTGGATGGTGCTTGCCGATGCTGCTCTGGCACATCGGCAGCAGAGGGCCACTTGGGCTTGGAAGTAGCGGAGGCAGAAGATGTCACAGTGGTTGGAAGCCCAGGACCTGTGTGGCCTTTTTTCTCCAAGTGATTCTTCCACAGCAATTCATGCTTTAGATGCATGTGCCTGTTGATGCTGGTGGTGGTTAAATTCTTTAGATTCTTTCCTCTACTGACGCGTGGAAAGCAAAGCCAGAATATGATATCGGTCGACGAATCTGAGGCTTGATTGAAAGAGGCCCAGGCTTCACAGGTCCTGGACCTCTTCGACGGTGAAACCCTAGTAGCAGCGTACCTGCTGCCACCACTGACCATGGCTGGCGGATTAATGTCGGTGGACTTGTGCAACCACCCTCTCTCTTTCTGAGACCGGACCCGCACTGACACTACCCCATCATCCTCCTCCTTCACTAATGATGCGCCCGCCAGCGGCTGCTCAAAAGACCACGATGGATCCACAATGTCATCATTATCACAGTTGACTTCCTCTTCCTGACAGTCAACCTCAAGCTGTGGGCTAGAAGCCACAGGCACTGTGAGGCACAGCTGACTGCTTGATATTTCTTGCAATGGGCCAGCTTCCTTCTACTCCTCTGAGGGTATGGGTGTCAGAGCAGACAAAATCATCCTCTTTGGCCTCTTGATCTTTTGAAATGCCTTCTGACCCCAACCTCATTGTGTCATGAAAGGGCTGTTCGGAATATGGTTTATCTAGAGCTGTCTGTTTATTGGATGACATTTGGCCTTCAGGTTGGAATGATGATGACATTTGTGCCCTTGCCTGACAGGAAGAGGAGGTAAAACCGCTCAATGCAGGTTGTGTTAACCACTGAAGAACAGACTGGCGCCGATCATCGGTAATGAGAAGCACAGGGAACCGACCAAGCGATTACAGGCCTGACCGTCCTGCAACTGACGATGCGCTCGCTTGTGTGTTTTCTGGAGCACTGGAAGGAGCGCTTTGTCTCTTACCTCTAGCTCCACATCCTACCCCCCTCCTTGCTAGCTTACCATCTCTAGTTCGCTCCATGTTCAAAAATATAAATATTAATAAGGTCAAGATTTGTTCACAGTCTCTTATTGAAGAACTGTACTCCAAAGACAGCAGATCACAAGCGCTCTTAAATGCCTATACTGTGCAACGGGCCAATAGGATTATAAACAAAATTTTTTCTATGCAATACCGGTGAAATGGGGTCATATGGAAGAACCCTCACAGCAAATCAAGTGCTCTTAAATGCCTACACTTTGCAACGGGCAAATAGGATTATAAACAGAATTTTTCTCTATAGAATATTTATACAAAACTCCCTAACTATTGCTGTGTATAATTCCCTAAGCTAGCTGTCCACTCCCCCCCCCCCCACCCGAGTTATTTAACTAGCATCTTTTCCTGTGTTAAATTGCTATTAAATGGTGTTTCTGCCAGCTGGCAGCAGACAGAGGCAGCAGCATGTTCACTACAGAGAGTAAGGTGGAAATGGCGTTCAACAGGAAACAGTGCCATACACATAAGACGGTCAGGTGATTTTAGCAGCTGATGAGATGCCTACACCCTCAGAGGTGACGTTTCTGACCCCACCTCTGTGCTCTGCCCTGACTGGCTGGCCGCCAAAACTGAAGGAAGCAGCTGAAAAAGGCGCCAAACGCATGTCTGAACTTACGGCAAAAATTCGGCTCGGGTTCAGAAAATACTTCAAATTCGTGCCGAAGTAAATTTTTTCAAAACAGTTCGGCTCAACACTAGTCCAGTAGTGAAGTTCATGATATGAGCTGAATAAGTCCGAAATGTTTTTGACATTTTACCTTGTCCATGTGGGTGGGTGCCGTCACGTAGCACATCCAGTTTTGCACTGATAAGATGAGTGTAAATTGTTTTGTAGAACAGTCTCTTTTTATAAGCAAAGCAGAAAATATTTTAAATACACAGCAACATATATTTTTTCATTACTCTCTAAATATCATATTAATATCAAAACACAATCTATATAGATTTATAAATTTCTTTAACATTAGTCTCAAATCTCACACAGTTATGATGTATCCACAGCAGCTGTTCCTCTTCAGTCTCCTTCACACATTGGATTTTTGTGGTGTTTTATTTTGTCTTGTATAAATCACAAGAAATTTCAGACATTTTGACACAATTTTTTTTTAATGTGTAAATTTATCAAATTTTAAAAAAAAACAAAAAAAAAAACAGTCCAAACCACTAAAACTCCAATGCTACTTTGAAAGACACATGGAGGCCCCAGGATCACTGATGTGTGTGGAGTTGTCTGGTCCAATCTCACATAAGTCCTACTCTGGAAACCTCCATAAGGTCATTGCTACATGTGGACATACACTGGCTGGCATTGCTGATCATGGAGCACTTTTGTTTGTTTAGTAGGATACTCAGCACGAGTAAATAAATGAACAGTTATTTATACAACCCCCAGTTCCAAAAATGTTGGAATGATGGGTAAAATAAAAGGACAACAGGAATGTGATGATTTGAAAATCTTATAACCTTGTTTTATTCACAGCATAGAACACAGTTCTGAATGTGAAAGACGTTTTTTCCATATCATTTTAAAGAAATTGGTGGAAGCCACGTGTCTCACAGTAACAATAGGTTGAAAAAGTAAGTGGTACTAATGAAAAAGAGCTGGATGGTAAATTTTCAACTAAGTAACATGACTGCGTATAAAAAAAAAGTATATTAGAGAGGCAGAGTCTCTCAGAGCAAAGATGATACAATACAGAGGGATTCACATTTGGGTGATCGTGTCTCACCACATTCAACACCTAATCATGATAGAAAGAAGCGATATCTTAAGTCTGTGTCCACACAGCACAGGGTTACAGATGGATTTTTAAAGGGAAACTGTCGCCAATTTTTTTTTTTTTTTTTACTTATTAAAACAAGGCCATGTCCGGGGATCCTGCTGTTCACCTGGAGAACTAGGAAATGTAAGTTTTATCTTAGAAGGTGAAATTCAAAAATTCCCTTTTTTTTTGCAGGGAATTTTTTATCCATTATTCACAGGAACACGGTAGATGTGACCAAGGAAATGCAACTCAACATCGATTCCCCCAATTGTGCCGTTTTTAGAGATATCTTCTATGTGGCCCTAGTGCGCAATTTGGCTCAACAACAGGTCTCAAAATAGGAGGAGCACCTACCGAACTCTGGAATCTAAGGCCATGTTCACATGGCTTAAAATGGGCCGTATTTCGGTCCGTAATTACGCGCCGAAGTGCGCAAATTACGGGCTGAAAACGGCCCATTCATTACGGTATTTCACAGTTCTCATAGAGAACTATGGATTACGGCGGGGAGATAATTGACATGTGAATTACTAGCCGCAAATACGCGCCGCTAGCAATTCAAGTCAAAGTGCCGGCCCCCTGCTCAGTCCCCCGCTCCCGCCCTGCCCCCGGTCACACGGCGTAATTGCGGGGCGGAATTACGCCCCGCAGTTAAGCCGTGTGAACATAGCCTAATTGTTATACACTAAAACAGTACATATTATACATATAGTTAATAATATCGATTCTAGCCAGAGATGCCCACCCCTGTAGCCAGTGTGCCTCCATTGTAGCCAGTGATGCCCCCCCTGTAGCCAGTGAAGCCCCCTGTAGCCAGTGATGCCCCCATTGTAGCCAGTGATGCCCCCTTGTAGCCAGTGTGCCCCCCTTGTAGCCAGTGATGCCCCCATTGTAGCCAGTAATGCCCCCTTGTAGCCAGTGTGCCCTCATTGTAGCCAGGATGCCCCTTTGTAACCAGTGTGCCCCCCTTGTAGCCAGTGTGCCCCCTTGTAGCCAGTGTGTCTACATTGTAGCCAGTGTGCCCCCCTTGTAGCCAGGATGCCCCCCTTGTAGCCAGAGATGCCCCTCTTGTAGCCAGTGTGCCCCCCTTGTAGCCGGGACGCCCCTCTTGTAGCCAGTGTGCCCCCCTTGTAGCCAGGATGCCCCCATTGTAGCCAGTGTGCCCCTCTTGTTGCCAGTGATGCCCCCTGTAAGTAATTATAAAATACCAAAAGATTACTCACCTGGGTCCGCGCGTCCCGGTCCGGAGCTGCTCAGCAGTGGGAGCTGCAGAGCGGTGTAAGCAGCGTGACGTCCTCACGCTGCTTACGCTGCACGCAGCTCCCAGGGGTCTCATCGGCGGCAGAGCTGCCAGCCGAGGAGAACCCAGCGTCACAGGGGCGCGGTGAGAGCTGTGCGCCCCTGTGACGCTAATACAGGGGGGGAGTCAGGGACAGGAACGATCCGTCCCGCCTCCTCCCTGCATCTGCTGGCTCTGCGCGACTGTTAAAAAAACAGTCGCGCAGAGTCAGGGGAGCTCCTCCGGGCGGGCAGGGCGGCCGAGGCGCCCCCCGCGGGTGAGCGGAGCCTCGGCGCCCCGGGCGACCACACGCCCTGCCCGCCCCTAGGAACGGCCCTGAACAAAACACAGGGCGCACCATAGTTTGGGGAACTTTCCCCGCGGCACACCCGACCATGTGTCGCGGCACACTGGCTGAAAATCACTGCCCTAAGGAATATATGCAGGGGTGTAGTGCGTATATATACCCTACAGATGTTTCACTAATTTTTTAAGCATTAGGCTGTGAAAATGAAAAATATAATTTTTTCCATCAATCTGCAATCGTAGCTGAAAATTATTTATTTTTACTAAGAATCCTGGAAAAAAGAGCATTGTTACACAATTCCTTCCAAGTTCGGCAATACCCTATATGTGGGTGTAAACTGCTGTTTGGGCGCATGTCAGGGCGTACAAGGGAGGGAGCGCTATTTGGCTTTTGAAACGTAGATTTTGGTGGGTGCAATGTCAGAGCTCCAGAACAGGTGAAACCTTCCAGAAGTCATCCCATTTTGGATTCAACACCCCTCATGGATCTCGTCCATGGTGTATTGTGCAATTTGGGTGCACAAGTGTTCTTTTTAGCATTGGGCTATGAAAATAGGGGTGGGAAAACGCAGTTTCACTAATGTTTTTTGGGCTTCATTTTTATAGCCTTATGGGATAAATTACTTAAAGGTAACCTGTCACATAGATTATGCCCCCCCTTGCTGAGGGCAGAACAAGCTAGTGTCAGACCTGCTGTTTCCAGTGCTGTGTCCCTTATTCTGTAAGATGCTGGAGTCCTAGAGCATTTAATGCTTAAATCTTATTCATGAGCAGATGTTAGCCCCGCCCACCAAAGGCTAACCGCTCTCACCTAGCAGTTATTCTCATGTTTCTACCTATTCAAAGTAATGGGTTAATCAGTTGAAGTGGGCGGGGCAAGTCTAAGGTGGGCGGGGGTTTGAAAAACAAGGGACTCATAACTCTTTCGTGGCTGAAAACTGCAGATTTGAACATTAAATACTCGAAAACTACAGCATCTTACAGAATAAGAGACACAGCGCTGCAAACAGCAGGTCTGTCACTAGCTTGGTCTATCCTCAGCAAGGGGGGCATAATCTATGTGACAGGTTCTCTTTAATAATTGTACAAACCACATAGTAAAGTTATGTAAATTTTATATAGTTTGTTTTTATTATGGCTACACAATAGGAATGCATTTGTAAAAAACTGCGTTGTCATAGTCTGACAATAACTTTTCTATTTTTCTGTATATGGAGTTGGCTAAGGGCCTGTTTTTTTGCTGGATGAGTTGATATTTTCATTGGTACCATTATGAGGTTCATACTGCTTTAATTGCTTTTTATCAAGGTTTTTAGGAGGTGGGATGAACAATAGACAACAATAGTGGTAGCATTTTCGTTATTTTTGTTACAGGGGTCACCGTGCGGTATAAATGACATGCTAGTTTTACCCAGCAAGTAGATACGTTTACAGTAATATATAATTTGGAATTTTTTTTATATGTTTTACTGCTTTTACACAATAATAACACTTATTAAAAAAGGAAAACACATTGTCGTAGTCTGAGAGCCATTACTTTTTTATTGTTCTGTGTACGGAGCTGTGTAGGGGCTTGTTTTTTGTGGGATGAGTAGAGGGTTTTTTTTGTATCATTTTTGGGGGGACAAGAATTCTTAATCGTTTTTAAATCATTTTATTGGAAGGCAGGGTGAAGAAAATGCTATTTTTAGCAGCGCTCACCGTGCAGTATACATGACAAGTTAGTTTTACTCTGTGGGTCGATAGGATTACAGTGATACCGAATTTATGTAGTTTTTTTATGTTGTAGTGCTTTAAAAAAGTTTTTTTATTGTGTAATACAATATTTATGCATCACTATTTTCTGATAGCCAGAACTTTTTTATTCTTCCATATACAGAGCTGTGTAAGGGCTTTTTTGTGGCATAAAGTGATGTTTTGATTTATACCACTTTGCCATTTATATGACTCTTTGATCGCAATTTATTCCATTTTATGTGCTGTGGGATGAACAAAAAAAAAATTGCGGTTTTGTGACTGTTTTCTTCATTGTTTAAGTTATAGCGCTCATCGTGTGGGTTAAATAAGGTGACAGACTTATACGGTAGCTCGTTAATTTGGCGATACCAAATATGCATACTTTACTTTTTATCTTTTTTTGTGGTGATTGGCGTTTGTAAAGGTGAAAAGGGGCAGAGTATGTGTTTTTATTTATTTATTTTGCTTTTTCACTTTATTTTTTTTTATTTGTCTCCATAGGGGACTTTTATCAGTGATCTTCAGATCACGGTTACAATGCATAGTAGTACTGCTATACATTGTAATTGCCAATCACTATAAGAGCATGGCTGGGTGTAGTGAGGTCAGAGGCAGCCTGGGCGCCTTTCGTTAGGCTTCCTGGTTGCTAGTGAGAGCATCGGCACCCGCAATCACATCACGGCGATACTGCAGAAAATAGAGGGAGCTAAAGGGTAAATAGCCCACAACCAGAGTGAGCCTATTTGCGGGAACATCTTCCCGCTAGGACGTATAGGTACATCCAATGTTGGTAAGTGATTAAAAAAGTACATATCCTGCAAAAAACAAGCGCTCACACAGCTATGTAGATTACAGTTAGAGGGAAATACACAAAAGGAATATACTATACACAAAAATGGCCACCACAGAAAGGAGTTAACACATAAAATTAATTTGCCTTATTTGTAGTGATGATACCAAGATGACAGTGAAGACATCATAAAGTCGTTAGTTTATTTCCATTTTTTTGCTGTATTTGTCAATACAGACCACTTTTTTTTGGAGAAAAAAATATCAAACCATTTTCTTTTTTGCTTTCCAGTTTCTAGCTATTCAAATTCATTAAATATTTTAAATTAGCAGAGTCTGTTGTAGGTAGCAAGTCAAGTAGCCAATAGCCCTGGATATTTCTTTTTGCTAAGAGTAGTATATTGTGAATCATAAGTGAATGGACCTTTTTGGAGGGTCAATCCCTTATCCACATGTTCCCAGTAGTGAAAAAGAGAGCACATGGATGTTTGCCTAATGGCTGGGGACCATAACTCTTAAACAATATTTTCCACTTCTGTCAAAAAGGATTGGTTACGTCTCAGTTGAAACAGTTGAGTTTGACATTTGTTACACTTAGGACATGAGGTGGTCATCTGAAAGAAAAAAAAACGGGAAAAAATAAATGCTTGGATAGCCCTATGAGTTATTCTGGTGGAGGGAGTAAAGGGCCAAATTTTTAATTTTTTTTGTGGGTTTTTAAACCGGCTGTTACCCAAATCCATTTTTATTTTTAAACCCACCTAAAGGGTCATTGAATTTGGGAAACCCCAAAAAAATTTTTTAAAAACAAATTTAAATAGCACTGGGGAAACAGCTTTTTACAAGGGGGTCAAAAATTTGTACCTTTTTGGCCCCGGCAGGGTTTTACTATTATATTAAAACTATTTTGTTTTTTTTAAATTTGATGGGTTCCCTTATAAACCTTATATGGGCCCCATCTTATACTTAAGTTGAAAAACTTTCCCAAATTTAAGGGGGTTTAAGTTAAATATTTTCGCCCAATCAACTCAAAAAGGGGATTTCATCTCTTTTCTCCTTTCACTTCTAAAAATATTTTAAATTGGACTCCCTTTGGGCAAAAAAACCAAATGGGCCACAAAAAAAAAAATTTAAAAATCCCCAAAAGAAAAAATTGGGGTTTTCCCCCAACTTTTTCCTTGAAGTTTTTAATTTTTCCCCTTAAATTTGGAATTTCCCTTTAAAAAAGGAAATTGAAACAAAGGGTTTTTGAAGAAAGTTTTATGCCCAGGGTGAGCTAAAGGCCACCACCAGAAATAAAATAAACGAGGGCTGCTTTGTTATGTGTAACAAGATTGATTTTAAAAAAAAAATATTGTCAAATTTAGGGTTATTTATTTTAGTGAAAAGACGGCTCTGAGGGGCCCATGAAAAAAATATGAATAAAATATATTACATATAAAAACTCTCAAATAAATTTATTTTATCCCCACTCCTCAAACGGGCCGGTCCCTCCAGTTTTGGGGGGAAAAAGGTAAAACTCCCATCAGGGCATTTTTAAATTTTAATAGCATTGGGCAGGGACGGGGGTTTTGTATTTTTCCCAACAGCTAGGGGGCGCATTTTAGGATGCCTGTTTTTATCCCCAGGATTTAATCTAGAAAAAGGGGGCCCCCTCCCCAAATGCCAAAGATGAAAAAAGGGTTTTCCTACATATCAAAAAAAGGGGGTTCTTTACTGAAAAGAAAGTGAGACTGTGAATTTTGGTCATGGGAATTCACAAACCCAGTTTTTAAAAAAGGTCGGGACCCCTTTCTAAAGAGTAAAAATTTATAAAAAGTTTTAGTGCCCAAAGGATTCGAAAAGGGTTGTTACATAATTCGTAAGGCCAAAAAAAAGACAGACATCCATCTTGTTCAGCCTTTTGTGCTATAGTGCTGACCCAGAGGAAAGCCAAAACCGCCATGGAGGTAGAAGCCGATTGTCCAGGGATTTATTCTTATTGCCAAATTTGAGTCAGAAAGGGCCCCCCCCCCCCCCCCCAAAAAGAGGCGATTGGTTTACCTCATAGGGTTTTTTTTGTCTTCCTATGAAAGGGTGGCAATGGACGTTTACTTTCAAATATGTAAAATTTTGAAAAAAAAAATGTTTCCTTCACTTTTGGGTTTTTTTGATGACCCCCAAATTTGGGGTTTTTGAGTGAAACATTGCCATATTCTCAACAGGAAATGTCTTCTCCTTGTTTTACTTCTGAGTACTCAAAAATTAAATTTTTTAGCAAAGATTTTTCCACATTCTGAAAAATGAAAATGGCTTCTCTTCTGTGTGAGTTCTTTCATGTTTCTCAAGATCAGATTTCTGAGTAAAACATTTACCACATTCCTCACATGGAAATGGCTTCACTCCTGTGTGACTTCGTTTATGCTGAACAAGATTTGATTTCTGAATAAAGCACTTCCCACATTCTGAACATGAAAATGGCTTCTCTCCTGTGTGACATCGTTGGTGTTGAACAAGATTTGATTTCTTATTAAAATATTTGCCACATTCTAAACAAGAAAATGGTTTCTCTCCTGTGTGAGTCCTTTGATGGGTATAAAGATCGAATTTCTGAGTAAAACGTTTTCCACATTCTGCACATAAAAATGGTTTCTCTCCTGTGTGAGTTCTTCGATGTTTATAAAGATGTGATTTCTGAGTAAAATATTTGCCACATTCTAAACATAAAAATGGCTTCTCTCCTGTGTGAGTTCTTTGATGTATAATAAGATCAGATTTCTGAGTAAAACATTTCTCACATTCTGAACATGAAAATGGCTTCTCTCCTGTGTGAGTTTTTTGATGTTTATTAAGATTTGATTTCTTAGTAAAACTTTTGTCACATTCTGAACATGAAAATGGCTTCTCTCCTGTGTGAGTTCTTTGATGTTTATCATAATTTAATTTATGAGTAAAATATTTGCCACATTCTGAACATGAAAATGGCTGATCTTGTGAGTGAGTTCTTTGATGTTCAACACCCCTTATGTAACTTTTAATTTGCATAACAGTCTGTAGTGAATCAGAAGACAGGACCTGCTTAAAATAATCGGATGACAGATCTTTGGTGGAAGTAGGTGAGGGTACATCTGAGAGAACAGCATGCTGTTCAAATGTATCTTGTGTAATTCCTCCATCATTTGCTTTAAAAGCTGACAATATTAGATGTTCCTCTGAACTCCTGGTATATTCACCTGTCAAGAATAATACAGATTTTATACTTTTAATTAATAAAAAGTTGAAGGTTATATTGATATTTTATAACATTTATATATAAAGATGTCCATAAAAATTACAGGGCATGTAGCAACATTAAATGAATCGATTACTGCAGTGTTAGCAAAGCAGTACAAACACCGGACATCTGAGTAAGGACCTGTAGATTGTAATGTTTGGCCACCGGGCTGTTCTTTTGCAGTTTCCTATAACTGCATAAAAGTCAGCATCTTCTTAAGTTCATGTATTAGTAGTTGGCTACTAATTATAGAAGGTCTGTTATGATCAGTGGTGCTATAGGCAGCAGTCGGTTGTTACCATCAGCAGGGTGGTGAGCAGCAGTCAGTTAAAGGTTTTTCTTTTGCTATCTTGTTTTGCTTTGCTTAAAGTGGTTGCAAGACAACTACTCACATAATTTTGTACTTCAGTGTTAGTAGAATTGATTGCAAGTCTCTCTATAAGTTCTTGGCTTGGCTGCATGAGAGGGGTTGATAACTGAAGCTCTGTTTGTCTCATGTTCACGTCTCCTGTGTAGCAAGAAGTATGGATCTTGTCTAGTGCTGCTGTATGGGATTGCTCTGTCCTGTGTATTGTCAATTGTTCAATTATGTCAGGCTGATTCTTGTCTCATTTGAGCTAGTTTTTGACTTTGGACTTTTTGAGAACTACAGATTTGGCGTTTGTCTAGTTTCTGTTGGACTCGCTGCATCCTAAGGCCACTTGCTATAGTAAGGGTCAGTTGTAGCTTAAGGACATACTTGAGGAAAGACTTTAGGGTTCACATCAAGAATAGAGGTTCCTGTGTAATGGGTAGTTATAAGGTGAGCTTTTGAGAGATAGCATTAAGGACCGTTAGTTAGGGACAGTTATTGCTATAAGGCAGGGATCACGCGGCAATAACTGCGGGACGTATTTCCCCTCAATTACCCGGTGTTGGGC